>CAKALG010039899.1:0-11667 GCA_916700815.1 Helicolenus hilgendorfi
CGCCAGGATCAGCAGGTTTAGCTGACCAGCGGCAGCATCAGAACCAGACAGTCCCTTCACCTTTTTTTTCTCCAGGCTAAGCGTAGACCTAGAAATGACTTTCAGCACGGGGGTTGACATTGGACACAATTGCAGGCTAGGATTAGGATTAGCCCAGGATTCGTTTGTAACAGGCCTGTCTTGTTCCCTTTTCCTTCTCACACAAACATACACCTCATGGATTCTCCGTATCTCTTTTACACACATTTACGCTGCTGTTTTGCAGCTCGCTGATTGCCCGAGGACAGATGCAGTTTCCAGTCCAGACAGAGGAGGAGATGAAGTCTTGGTGGCCACGTGCCAACATCTTGTGCCAACTAAGGAGCCCTTGTTATGGGAAAGGAGTTTAGCTACAGATGCTATTTGCCTATAGCAAATGTCAGCAGTGTTTAAAGAGATGAACATGTACACATGCTAAATGCTAATATCAGCATGCTAACACGACATGATGAAAATGTTAATATAAAGTTCAATATGTTAACCCTCTTAGTTTAGCCAGTTAGCATGATGACATTTGCTAATAAGCACCACTGGGCAACTCCGGGGTCTGAAAAGTGAAGCCAATGCTGAAGTGCCTTAAACTTGCATTCTCTCTAACAGCCAGCAGGGGGCGACTCCTCTGGTTGCAAAAAAGAAGTCTGATTGTATAGAAGTCTATGAGAAAATGAGCCTACTTCTCACTTGATTTATTACCTCAGTAAACATTGTAAACATGAGTTTATGGTCTCAGTTGCTAGTTTCAAGTCTTCTTCAATACAGCGTGATGTTTATTCAGTAAATGATGGTCCCATTTAGAGTCAAATAGACCATAAAGCAGGTTTCACAGCGTGTTTTCAGTTCATGAAAGTTAATTGTAAAATTTTTGGTCATCTAAAAGTGTCTTAATCAGCATTCGGTTGTACTTAGCTCCACTCTCTCGTGTTACTTCTGGTTGCAAAATGCTGAACTCAAGGCCTCAAAACGGCAGTCCCCAAACCAATGGGTGACATCACCGTGACTATGTCCCCTTCTTATATACAGTCCATGATTAGAATTGAGCACTTTTAGGGGATGCCATTAGTTTTGTAGACATTTGGTCATGAACAAAAGTATTGAATGCATTGAAATGTTGACATGATGATGGCACGAGATGAAACGTTAAGGGATCATCGAAGTGATTAGAATTCATCCTGAGGGGGGAAATGACCTAATCTCATGTTAATTCATCTATGGCTGTTAAATGAAACATTCATCATTTTTTAGAAATACAATCCTGGCTCTGTCCGAAGGTGACAACCGGGTCCTTGATGGAGTTCGAGGGGCTCCCCCAAAAAATGGGAAATAGTTTATTTCCACTATTTCGTTCACTATAAAAATGAGCCCAATGTGAGTCATAAGAGTGACTCATAGTTTTCACTTCCTCCATGGTTATTTCCTGAACTGTAGTTGGCCTTAATCATATCTAACAACCAAAATCTTTTTAGACGGAGGTTCCTGAAGTAAAATCTGTGACCTATGTGTATCAATTTAGGGGTCCTTGACGGGAAAAAGGTTGAGAACCACTGGCTTATTTCATACAAAAACAAAAGTATAAAAATGATAAATCATTGTTTTACATGGGCGTTATGTGCCAGACTATTTCTTGGTCAGGATTAGTAGCTCGGCAACCAGCAGGGACTACAGGAGATTACTGGTCCCAAGCAAGAAGCAGTCAAACAAATGAGACGCGACATGGACCAACCGACTAATCGACTGACATGGCCATCCATAGAGCCAAGCTGCAACGAAGTACAACAAGTATGGAAAAATGAATAACAGTGTGCCAAGAAAAATATTAAAATGATGAAAAATGGGCAGAAAAATCCCATCACTGGTCTATTTTTAAACTCAGTCCAACAGGAGTCCTCAGCAGACCCTCAGCCTCGTCTCCAGGGAGCGTTCTGCAGAGCTTCGCCTCTTGGATGCTACAATTTACAAGGCAGATTTATGTAACAGTCTAGCTGGTGTCGGCTTCACTCCCGTGAAGTTTTGACAGTCTAATTTGCATGGCTGCAGACAGTCAAACTTGGCTCGGCCTCGCCTCTCCTCCAGCACCAAAACAATCTCACCTTCAATTACCAGCCATCAGATGAGATGAGGGAGTGTGTGGTCCTCTGATAGACCGGGGACGATGGGAGGGAGAGAGAGAGAGATGAATGGGTCCGCTGGCGTCCCGGAGCAGTGGAGAAGAATGAGAATAAATGAATGAATGGGACAGTAATGAAAAGAGGAGGAGGTGGAGGGGCGAAGGGACAGAGGGGAACAGGACATTCGGAGTGGTTGGTGTAGCTGTTAAAAGAATTGGAAAAAGAGGACAAAATGAGTCGCAGGCTGAGGGCTGCATTTGCAGTTGTGTCCGTTGGGTTTCATCGGAGAACAGCTGGGGTTTTGAAGAAACTTTTAGGAGCTTTTAAAGTCCTACCCCACTTTGAAATAACACGCACATCACACATCCACCTCAGGAGTCTGCTAAACAGTTTAAAGAAAATCTGAATGTGATATTTCAGCAGGTTAAAGAGTATGCTCGTCAGTAACTGTCGTCTGTAAAATCAGTCGCTAAAGCAAGGACCTTTAAAAAAATATCATCTGAAGAGATTGGGAAGGACACATGGTGCCTTTAAATAAAACTCGGGAGCTTGTGTTCACAACATGGGAAGTCGTGAATCGATATGCTTGGTGGTTAAGTCGTGAGAACACGGCAATATTAACGTTACTGTCGGCGTCTAAAAGCCACAGAGGCTAACAATTTAGCAAGCTAGCAAGTGGGTAACATAATGCGGGAAATGCAAAGACATGATGATAGAGGAAAAAGACGAGGCCGTTGGGAATATCAACATTTTCCTCAGACCTATTATAAAATTTACAAAGAAAACCAGTAAACGACTAAAATTACAATATATTAACTTATTATGCACCAAAAATGTTACTTCTAAGGCCTCCTTCATTTCTGACAACGTCAACAAACAGGTCACAAGTCGTGAACTCGGAGCTTTCAGAAACTTTCCACTTACGAGGTCGTGAATACGACAAGAGGGGGGCGTTCTAATGGACTCTTCTTGTGAACTCGGTAAACACGACCCCATTTGAAGGCACCAACATTTTTCTGAATTAACCAGCTCATTCTACGTGATTTTATTCAGATTTGTCCAGATTTTAGGTGAAAAATCCAACAAAAATTACAAAAAAGAAGTTACAAAGATTCCCCTACCAGTGCCTCTCACTACATCTTGATTGTTTAAAACTTGAGTTTTAGGGAGTTGTGTGCCGGACTTTTCCTTGGCCAGGGATCAGGGACTTCCCAAAGCCTTTAGACAGAGCCAGGCTAGCTGTTTCCAGTCTTTATGCTAAGCTAAGCTAACTAGCTGTTGGCTATAGCTTCATATTCACCGTACAAACATGAGTGGTATCAGTCTTCTCAGTTAACTCTCAGCAAGAAAGTTAAAGCCGCAGTGGGTAGAATTGGAGCAAATATGATTAAAAAAGGTTATTTTTATAAAACGGTCACTGTAACCTGACAGTAGTGCATGAGACAGGTCATCTGAAGAAAAAAATCGGGTCCTCCGGTGCTCCTAATGCCATCTGCAAGATTTCACAGACCGGAGGAAAACAACCAATCAGAGCCGAGATGGAGCCTTGCTGTCTCTGAGCAGCTGTCAATCACTCGTAAACTCCAATCAAACGGTCAAACTAGGCAGCGCTGATCAAATATGAATCAATATTCTGTTTCTCTAATGCCTATTTATTACATAAAATGTTTTCAGAAACATCTTGAAGTGTACTATTAAGCTTTAAAATTAGAAAGTTTGTGTCATGTTGAGATCAGTTGGGGAAATACTAAGCACCGCCCACCAGCCGGAGCACAGCCAATAGGAACGCTCTCTCTCTGAAATGACCTGTGATTGGTCAAAAGAGATTTTTCTAAAGCCTGAAAACAGAGCCAAGAGGAGGTGCAGAAGTCTAGTTTTCTCTCAGAACACTTGAATTACAATATGCTGAAAGGTTATTATGGAATTTTTTGCCCAATGATGCCAAAACTGTTCACGCTACCGAC
Source organism: Helicolenus hilgendorfi (assembly GCA_916700815.1). Lineage (NCBI taxonomy): Eukaryota > Metazoa > Chordata > Actinopteri > Perciformes > Sebastidae > Helicolenus > Helicolenus hilgendorfi. The sequence continues at coordinate 4,109 of CAKALG010039899.1, forward strand.
TTGACACTTTGAGCAGACTCTCCACGGTCTTGAAAATCACTCATCGTTGCCAACTCTGGTTCAAAACTCAAAAACCACAAACTACCGTAGCTCCCGTTCACGCAGAGCGCAGACTGAAATACGAACACAAAATGGGACAAGCATGTGAAGACTCACTTTTCCATGTGATGACACAGAGAAAGACACACAGAATAGAAAGACTTGGATGTAAAGAAGAATAGCGAGGGGGTTTGTTCGGCTAAACATTTGCTTTGGCAGGCCCCGGAGTGGAGGGGCGGTGTTCTACTGGTCCCCTGACATGCATCCAGAGGAGCCCCTCTGTCTTGAACATAAATCTGAATGGAGTGGGAGTTATCATACTTTCCCCCTCCTCTTCCCGGCTAAACCCCACATTCCTCCCAGACACCGCTTCGTACAAACAAAGTGGCCCGTTCCCACCGCCCCGGCATTGGGAAAGGCGATGGTTTGTCATGGAAAAATCCAGAGGCATCTCAAGAGTCCTTTAGAAGTTGTTTTCTTTCTTTTTTTTTTTTCCCCTCCCCACCCCACAAGGCTCAGCAATGGATCAACGCTCTGCCTGGTGGCTGTGTTTTCTCTCTTTGTGGCGGGGAGAAAACTATGTCGGACGTGTAGTTCACACATAAGACGTCAGGTCCTATCAGATAGAGTATAACTAATGCTCCAAATGAGCTGGAGCTGAGTAAAATACACTAAGGCCCAAAGATGCAGGGATGCACACACACATGAAATGCATTGGGAGGCAAGTCGTTATAGAAAACCCTGGCAACACATTCCATAGGAGTCTGCCTCCTCCCTCAAAGGGAGTCTTTTGTGCGTATTGAAAGGCAGAGGGGTTACAGGGTTTCTCGCTTTAGGGTGCCGAGAATAATGCTCGCCCTCAAGACAATGACCTCATCCTGACTCTCTCTCTGCGTGCACACATTTGTACGTGGAACGAGTGTGACTACGTTTGTGACAGTATACTGTATATGCACGGAAAGAAAGTCAAAGAGGCAGAAAGAGAAGCAGGAAGTGTTCGGTGAAGGATGGATTACAAGGGGGAAAAGGGTTCTGGATAAATCCTCAGGAGGGAAGTATTTCTCTCCCCTCTGTCTGATTGTCTGTCCACGGTGAAATGATCTGTAGATGACATTGGTGAGAGCCGGAGGTAATGTAAAGCGAACACACAGCAGCCAGCCAGCCAGGCTCAGGGAGCGGTGGGCTTCGACAGGAAATTCCTTTACAGCCTTTCTGCTGACTAAGGCCTCCGAGTGGGAACAGAGTAAGAAAGAATGTAATGTATATGGTGTCTGTGTTATTTGGGGTCTGGTTCGGGCAGCATATGCACAAGCCATTACTACAGGGCCGTGAGGGGTTTCAGAATAAAAGAGCGGTAACATCATTCAACAAATAAGCAGGTAATTGCAGCCACAAAAGCTCAAGCTCAAGAGTCAAGGTCTTCACAGCCCTTAGATGATGAATTGGATTCGCCTGAGTTGGCCCAGAATAATCTTTTCTTCAATATATCCAATAGCGTGCTCGCAGGAAATCAAAGTTCAAGGTTCTGTTTATTCGTCTTTAAAAGGATGAAATGTTCCAGTACATTTACTTCACAACAAGTGGTTGCCAGGCACTTTACCGTCAATCTCAGACATTCATTTGTTTTGACGACCCAGAGATATCACATGATACCACCGTCGTTTCGGCTCACAAGCCTTGTTAGAAGTGGGAACCAAACGTCAGATATCTTCCACGGAGATAAACAAAATATTCATTTTGGACCCGGCAAAATTTTTTAAAAAGATAAATTCAAAATCTGAATTTTTTTTCAGGAAAAGCCTTTATTCGGCACCTTTCTAAAAGCTCTGCGGATGTATTGTTTTTTAAAATATTTGTCTATAAAAAAAAAAAATGTTATCGATAAGACCTTTAAATCGTGAGGGGTTTCAGAATAAAAGAGCGGTAACATCATTCAACAAATAAGCAGGTAATTGCAGCCACAAAAGCACAGCTCAAGAGTCAAGGTCTTCACAGCCCTTAGATGATGAATTGGATTCGCCTGAGTTGGCCCAGAATAATCTTTTCTTCAATATATCCAATAGCGTGCTCGCAGGAAATCAAAGTTCAAGGTTCTGTTTATTCGTCTTTAAAAGGATGAAATGTTCCAGTACATTTACTTCACAACAAGTGGTTGCCAGGCACTTTACCGTCAATCTCAGACATTCATTTGTTTTGACGACCCAGAGATATCACATGATACCACCGTCGTTTCGGCTCACAAGCCTTGTTAGAAGTGGGAACCAAACGTCAGATATCTTCCACGGAGATAAACAAAATATTCATTTTGGACCCGGCAAAATTTTTTAAAAAGATAAATTCAAAATCTGAATTTTTTTTCAGGAAAAGCCTTTATTCGGCACCTTTCTAAAAGCTCTGCGGATGTATTGTTTTTTAAAATATTTGTCTATAAAAAAAAAAAATGTTATCGATAAGACCTTTAAATCGTGAGGGGTTTCAGAATAAAAGAGCGGTAACATCATTCAACAAATAAGCAGGTAATTGCAGCCACAAAAGCACAGCTCAAGAGTCAAGGTCTTCACAGCCCTTAGATGATGAATTGGATTCGCCTGAGTTGGCCCAGAATAATCTTTTCTTCAATATATCCAATAGCGTGCTTGCAGGAAATCAAAGTTCAAGGTTCTGTTTATTCGTCTTTAAAAGGATGAAATGTTCCACTACATTTACTTCATAACAAGTGGTTGCCAGGCACTTACCGTCAATCTCAGACATTCATTTGTTTTTTTTTCACACTAACTGACGACCCAGAGATATCACATGATACCACCGTCGTTTTGGCTCACAAGCCTCGTTAGAAGTGGGAACCAAACGTCAGATATCTTCAACGTAGATAAACAAAACATTCATTTTGGACCCGCCAACATTTAAAAAAAAAATTAAATTCAAAATCAGAATTTTTTTTCAGGAAAAGCCTTTATTCGGCACCGTTTCTAAAAGCTCTGCGGATGTATTATTTTTTTTAAATATTTGTCTATTAAAAAAAAATGACCTTTAAATGGTGTAAATTTGACAGGGAGATTGGTGCCTCATTTGAAATTTTCCTCTGCACTGATATTAGTCTTGACATTGGTGCAACAGACTGACGGTCACACATCCCCTCGTCTGTTTCGTCATCCACTCACTCATCAAACCCCCCTACAACCACACCCACCACGCACACTCGGTGTTGCATGCATCCAAAAGCCAGACAGACACAGACAGTAGCCATCTTTACAGGCAGCAGCATCCATGTTGCAGAGCCAGCACGCTGCACAGGTGTCCCTACACAGTGACCTACATTAGCCCAGCTGATACCACCACAGAAACACATCATCGACTGCACCACCTGAGGCATCCAGTCAGTGAGGGCGAGTTGAGAGAGATTCTGTGCGAAAATGAAAGAAAACTGCAGAAATGATCTCATTAATGCAGCAGATGATGAACAATGGTATGTCAGAAGAACATGTGGCCAATCCATCCATGTCTGTGTATGAGATGGATGCTGCAGCTGAGAGAAAAGGAGTGGCAGGTTGGGACTGGGGCGGTCGATATGGAGCAACAGCGACATCAGGTGACTCGTTTTTACACTGCAGGCATTTTAACATGCACAGATATTGCTTATAACGTTCCAAAACTTTACATTAAGAATCTTGAATTCTAAATTTGTTTTTATATCTAACCAATCATCACAAACACATTGTTCAAACCCAAAGAGCTTTATTTAGAATTCTATTGAAGGCTCCAAAGTGTCCAAAGACACCGGCGATGTCAGGCTGAATTTTGGAGAAATGTGTATAAAACTATGCATAAGACATCTAGAAATATTATCATTTATTCTTTCTTGTAGGGGCTGTCAATCGATTCAAATATTTTAGATTAATCGCATGATTGTCCATGATTAATCGCAATTAATTGTATATTAATCACACATTTTTCTATCGGGTCAAAATGTACCTTAAAGGGAGATTTGTCAAGTATTTCATAATTATAGTATGTATATATTTATTATTGGAAATCAATTATCAACACAAAACAATGACAGATATTGATCCAGAAACCCTCACAGGTACTGCATTTAGCATAAAACAATATGCTCCAATCATAACATGTCAAACTGCAGCCCAACAGGCAACAACAGCTGTCAGTGTGTCAGTGTGCTGACTTGACTATGACTTGCCCCAAACTGCATGTGATGATCATAAAGTGGGCATGTCTGTAAAGGGGAGACTCGTGGGTACCCATAGAACACATTTTCATTCACTGATCTGGAGGTCAGAGGTCAAGGGACCCCTTTGAAAATGGACATGACAGATTTGAGCACAAGTTTGGAGTGTTATTTAGCCTCCTTCGCCACAAGCTAGTATGACATCTTTGGTACCAATGGATTATTTAGGTTTTCAAGTTTCATATGCTGCCAGTATCAGTATAAAACTGAGCCCTCTACAACCTAAAAATTGCAAGTTGTGCATTAAAGAAATTAGCGGCGTTATGGAGTTATCTTTGACAGCCCTAATAGCTTGGTATAATCTTGAGTTTGAATATTTCACTCAGTGTAAACTATCTTTTAATGGAAAGCTCTACAAGCTGATGCAAAACACTGTATATATATGAGGTGAAATAGTTTGCAATGAAAGCATTATAATGCATTACATTGCAAAGTCATTACAACTGAACACTACAAAAAGGATGACCAGAATCTGTTAGTGATATACAGTACACACTGTGTATGCTGTTTACTGTGTACAGAGGGACAACGTGTTTGAGTCAGACAAACCTTTGAAGTGTCCACCCACACATATAGTACCATGAATTCACATTCAATTTCTAAAAATAAGATTGTAAATTAGATTAAATTAGTGACTATTTTGTTTAGTTCCTCTGGAAAAGCCCCCACCCACAGACTTTCTATGAGGCTGTGGGTGGGGAAAGGCCTACCTGTCTGCACCTCCACCCTTCTGTACGGGGGCACACATCCTCTAAAAGGTGTTCCATTTCAGTGATCCTTCAGTTTGAACCAAACCTGGCTTTGAGGAACTCTTTGAAGCGTTTTACTTTTATTGTGAAATTCCACTTTTAATAGACATTATTTCTACATTGTAGTTAAACATTCAGTTGGTGTTGTGAGCAAATAGTTTTGGTACGAGTGTCGATTTCCTGTGCATCGCTTCCACTGTAATTGAAGAACCTCAACGCTCCACTGATTATAGTGTTTTGGTAGCCTAGTCTGGTTCAGTAGCAATATGGACATACTGTACTGGAGTATTTCACAATGCACGACACGAAGCCCCCCGTAGCCATGAATCCTTTAATGACAATGATCATTTGAAAAATATAGTGACTTAAAAAAAAAGAAAGAACTTGACAGCTTTGAAAACAGACGTGTGTAGAACAGCTTTGATTAGTTTCAAAGTGTGAATCTGAAGGGAGTACACAGCCGAGAGTTACAGACATGCAACACGTTGTCGGAAACACAAGAACCTGAAGAAGAAGAACGGCCGATGTCTTTACCGAAAAATAACGTACAACTCAACAGTAAACCATCTGCACAATGTTTTTGCATGTTATTGCACAGACATGCGAATCCAAAGCACGTTATACAATAATTAAGCACTTATTTTAGTATAAATATTACATCTCTAGGATTATTTTTTCTCGGTTACATTACAGATGATGGAGAAGGAAGTCGGAAAAAAGCGTGGAGCGCGCTCGCGTTGCTCCTTGGACTACTTGGCACGCTGCCTGCTGAGCCGTTTTGTTCCAACGGAGAAACTTTTATCACCGATTTGTTTCCTACACAAGTAAATAACAAGACGCTAAACTCGATTTCAAGCCAAAAAAAATCCAATTATCACGACACCGGAACCAGTTTGAATTCTCTTTGTTAAGTCAAATCTCCGAATGAATGAATGAATTCCCTCAACCCAAACAAGACAACTCATTTAAAACGTGACAGAGTTACCGCCTGCGACAAGCTTATATATCTAAATGAATCCCAAAGAGAGGGGTAAGAACTGATGATGAAACATTAAGTGGTTGTGTTTCAGGTGACTGACTGGTAACAAAAAACATTTGGATTACATTACCACACCGCTGTGTGTTTTTACAAGGCCATATATCTAGTGTTGGGAGTGAATCCAAAATGAAAAGTGCTCTATATGAAAGGCCCAAATAGTTTTCATTTGGAAGATTCACTTGCATAATAAAGATGAGAAAAGAAAAGGGGTAAATCAATCGATAATCCTCACTCGACAATCCCCTTGTAAAGCATTTCGTCTTAGGAAGTTGACAAGCAGCATTATAGTTTATGGCTGTTTTGCAGCCTGCTGTTAAGTCACTGCCCAACTCGCAATGCGCTCGCAACGTTAAGTGATGTGTTTAATGGCATAAAGAAATAAAAGGGGGAAACAGCTCCTCCCCTGCTGCGGTGACACCTTTCACATTCTGACTGCGAGTCCTCAAGCTTTTAAAAAAAAAAGGTTGTGACTAGTGTCGTACGCTCTCTAAGTCAGAAGTTACTCCAAGATAATAGCCAAGACCTGAGTCATGAACCCCGCTAGCGGCCTGTCTGCACTAAGCTGACGGAGCAGTGTGATTCTTATTGCCTTGGTCTCCCCGTTGCTCTTTTCAACGGGTTCACCAATATGGTCCAAACCCGCCGGAAAATCCCCTACTGACAATCATGACATGGTGACAGAGTGGACAAAGAGTTAAAACACGTTAAGCATGGTTCGTCTGCCGAGAACTAGCTTTTTTTTTAATGGCGGGACAGAGTTCGTGTCGCGGCGGCTCTCAGTCCCAGTTCTCCCAGTCTTCGTCCATCTGGTGAAAAAAAAAAAAAAAAAAAAAAAGGAAAAGGGGGTTAGTGAAACATTCTCAGTTTTTTATATTTGAATTTAAAGCTGCTGTTGATAACATTCATTCTCCCTTTCCCGTTCCACTGCAGTCACTTCACAAGTGGTTACCGGTTCATTGCACAACCTGCATATTTTCTGTTTGAGTGGAGTGAGACACATCTTTCATGGTAGAGTAAAAGTAATCTCATAACATAGCTATAGATTTATGTTACTTTGTGCGGGTGGTGTTTCAAGATTCATGTAACGTAATCTAGTTTTAGGTAACGTTTAGCTTGTCGTCTTATCAGTGGTGTGGTGCAGGGGTATACACCACTTATTCTTCAGTCAGCGACCTACTTCTGAATCCCCTCTGATGCACATCTTCGTTATACACTGTTTGAGGGAACTAGAACGTTCTACATGCTAAGATGCTAACGGAGACACTCAGCCATTTATCTGTTCTTTCCACTCTAACTGGCAACTTGATCGCTGACGATACAGAGATACCACACGATACCAACGTGGTTATGCTATTGGCTCACAAGCCTTGTAAGAAGTGGGAACCAAACGTCACATATCTCCCACAGAGATAAGCAAAACAAACATTCATTTTGGGCCCGTCAACATTTTTAAAATGATGAATTCATAATTCTAATATTGTTTTGAAGA
>CAKALG010039901.1:0-12364 GCA_916700815.1 Helicolenus hilgendorfi
CCCCCAAAATTCAGCCTGACATATTTAGTATATGTGGGATCTCTGTGGGTTTGAATAAAGTTTGGACAGGAGTTTATGAAGATGGATGAACTGCAGATTCAGAGAGGAAAACAAAAGAGAATTAAAAATACCTTTTATTACTGGCCCCATGTCCTCGTCTCTCCATCATAACTTGATTAGTTTGGAAAATGCCTCGGTTATGTTTACAGCTCGTCTGTCTGTCATCACATAGTAGCCTGGGAATGTTGATTAGAGGCAGCTCGACTATACCCGTGAATCCTGGAGATCAGTGTTAATATCTGAGGACAGACTGCAGATTAACCAGCACATGACGGAGCGTGCTGACAGATGAACGCTCGCTAACAGACACAACAATATTAATCCTGTCACAGAAAATACAGCCTCTCTCTCTCTCACACACACACACACACACACACACACACACACACACACACACACACACACAAACGCACTCAAACGCACTGTTCCCATTTTTCTGTAACACAATTAGCCGTGACAGCAATGACTGCAGATCAAGTTTCGCTGGATGTCTGCACGATTAATTTAAGCCCAGGAGTTATGGTGTCAGGGTAAATACTGGCCTCTGATGTTCTGACAAAACCCCTGGTTATCTCAGCCTTCCAAAAGCTGTATTCAGCCTGCACAAAGCAAAACATAACTTTAATCTACCTTAAAGTAAGCTAATTAAAAAGAAAACTACAATAAATATGTATACGCTAGTCGGAGTATAAGAAATTTTGGTTACATATAAACACTGTTTTTGCTTTAAACCTGACTTTACTGTCTTTCAGAGGCTGTAACAGGCTCAGCTTTAGAGCTAGAGTGAAGGGACGGATATCATATCAAACTAGAAAAACTAGGAATCCTTTGGTACCAACCATGTCATGCTATCTTGTCGGGAAGGAGGCTAAATAACGCAACACATTTGGGCGAGGAAAACTGGCATGGCCATTTTCAAAGAGGTCACCTTGACGTCTAACCTCAACATATGGGTACCCACGAGTCTCCCCTCTACCATGTACAGACATGCCCACTTTATGATAATCACATGCAGTTTGGGGCAGAAACAATGCAGCTTTTTTTAATGCAGTATACGTAAATGTGTTATTTTCGCTTATTCTAAAATGGTGTGTTTGAATATATTTATATATTTGCCTTCAAACTCATGGATCTAGTTTTCAAACTGGTGTTCCTGGATCATATTTCATCATCTCACTGGTACCTGAAGGAACACACCCGCACCGATGCTGACCCTTAAGAGGGTTGTTTTCAGTCTGAACACCTGCTTATTCCTCTTTCTCTGTTTTTGCCCCTCTCTCCCTCCATCTCTCTCTCCTTCTCTCCAGGCTGAGGGAGCAGTGGTTTGTCAGGTTGGCTCAGAGGAATCAGCAGCAGAAGAGTTTCTTCGAGGAAAGAATCAGACGAGCTCAGAAAGCTCAGCAGAGCCTCGGGAAGCTCGACTCTCCCTGAAACCAGCAGATTGGAGCTGGAGAAGATCACAACAACTCCTCCACCAATGAGATCGTAGGTGAAGAGCAGGTGGCATTTAAACATTTATAATATTGAAATTTATAATATTAAACATTTACATAAACTATATATTTAAACACAAGCAATTACTTTATTCACTATGAAATAAATCCACAAAAAAGTCAAACAATTATCCAAAACGTTTGTCACAAATGGCAAATATGAAAAAAATGTATAACATTTTTGTTGTTGTTAGAAAAATAATATAAAAAAATAGGTGATAAATGTATTATCTTCTGTTGCACTTGTTCCTGCCTGATGCCATTGTTTTGTCATTTCCCGGCCCGGGTCAGCATAATTCCATTCCCTAATCTCCTGAATCCTACACACTGGTCATTTAAAGATAGGGTTGGTAATGCTGATAGCAAGAATACACTAGATTATTAAAATTTTTCAAACGTAAAATCGAGCCCAGTGTTGCCATCTCTTTTCCAATTAAAGTAGCTCCAGAAGTCCCTAAATCTAGCGAGAAAGTTGCCAAGTCAGCAACACTGTCGGTCCGTCCGTTCAGGCCTCTCTCCAAAGCCACTCCCCCTAAATTATCATTAAGAACATAAACATATCATAACAAAGGTAAATAACGAACACAGCTATTGTTAGTACTCACAGCTGTCAAGCTTGGAGCTTGTGGAAGTCTGCGCAATGACAGGCAGGCCGTCCAATCATTTCATTCAACAGGCTTATTAGAGTCCTGCGACAGCCACAAATAGCACTTTTTTCTTTTTTTTTGTCAGAGCATCTGATTTATTGATTGCTGTTGGGATGTAATGAGAATTTCATTTTTATGTAGATGAATATTTTTTTTTTTAAATAGCACACAGGTTTTAGAAAGTTGCTGAATAAAAGTATGGCTTTTCCTCAAATGTGATTGTGATTCATCATTTTAAAAATGTTGATGGGTCCAAAATGAATGTTTGGTTTATCTCTGTGGAAGCTACCTGACGTTTGGTTCCCACGTCTAACGAGGCTTTTGAACCAATATATAACAACGTTGGTATCACGTTGGCATGATGGTTGCATCCAGTTACCTAACGTTATACAGCAAGCGCTTATATGTATAAAAAAAAATTGCCTCAGCCTCCCGACCGCGGCCCGAGGGAACAGGGGAGACGACGGAGTTTTGGTCGGAGACGATAACATTTCTCTCTGCGGAGCCCCGTCACTTCACAAGACACGGGAAACCTCTGTTGGTCTGGAGGAGCTGCAGCAGTTATTTCTGCACAAACGTCCACTGTACATTCACTAGATATTCTCAGAGCTAAACTAACTCTCCTGCAGTGTGTGCGCATAAACATGGGAGTGGAGCGAAATAGCGAGAAAGAGCGCGGCGTGTGAGTGAAGACAAGCAGAGGAGCAGAGGAGCAGAGACTCCGGCCCTGGATACCAAAGCTAAGGTCTCCCCCGCGTCCTCCGACCGCGGCCAACACTGTTTTGCAAGACGGGTTTCACTAGATATAACTTTGCGGTTTTGGTGCTTCCGTGTAGTTTCTGTTGGAGCGTAGTCACATGCGAGCGCGAGTGAGACACCGATCCGGATTGATTTATACATGTAAGAAGTTACAAACAGTCCCTTTTAAATGTTCTCACACTGTCTAAGGTATACGCCACATTTCCAAATTGGCATCAGCATCTCAGTCATTTTGATCAAAGTCCACTGGTGCATGTATTGCATCATTAAAGGTTAGTACAACACAATACAGGACATCTACGTCTTCTAACTGCCAAAATGGATTATTATGGAATGGTGACAAATTGATTATGTGTAGTCTGCAAAAAGAGGCTGCAGTTCTTCTTTTGACCACTAGATAACAGCAGAACACAGTAAAACACCCAGCCAGCAACTGGAACGACATGGGAACATTTCTTACTATTATTATTATTATTACATGGTCAAGGGTAGCTTATATAGACAGGATTTACCACATATTATAATGTACTTTTGGTTAGTTTTTCATGGTTTGTGCTGAGCTCCTTAATGCTACAGCAAACATTGATATTTTAGACAATAGTGTGCCTGACTTTGTGGCAACTGTTTGATCAGGACCCCTTTCCTGTTTCAACATGACAATGCTCCCATGCACAAAATCATGCCCATAGAGAAACTATTTTCCCAGTTTGGTGTGGAAGAACTTGACCTTACTGCACAGAGCCATGACATCATCCCCATACAACACCTTTGGGACGAACTGGAACAGGAGCTGTGAGTCAGACCTTGTCAGCCAACATCAGTGTTGGACCTCACTAATGATCTTGTGGCTGAATGGGAACAAATCCTGCAGCCAGGATCAGAAGAGTGGAGAGAGGAGTTATAGCAGCAGATTAATGCTCATTCATGGGATTTTTCTTTATCTGTAAATACTTTAAAATTCCCCTTTCAATTGATATTGACATTTTTAACTCAGCTATTCATCATTACAGTGTTAAAGGCCTGAGCAATTCATTTTTTAACGTATAAATTGAAGATATAATTCACTTATATAACTGAATTTCCGTACACATTTAAAGAATCATTTATAAACCGATCAGCTGATGCTCTCTGTGACCTCATGCTGCTAATATTGTGTGTGTGTCGTCACTGGCAGGAATGATGTCGCTCTCCTTGAGGAACCAGCAGGTTTGAAAGGACTTTGTGAATAGATGAGAACGGACGTGACTCACTAAATATAAACACCGACCTCGACACTGATGCAGAGAACAACCTGAGTCACAGCTGCTGCTGCTGCTGCTGCTGGAAAACACAGAGTGTACAAACAGAGAGAAATGTTCTGTGGTTCAGAAGTAATGATGATGACGGCGGTGACGGTGGTGATGATGTAACTGTTTCAAGCTGAACAAACTCTTTACCGAACCCTCAACGCTGTGTTGTTACACCCTTTAAACGACCCTTAAAGCGGATATAGCTAACGGATGGATGTATTTTTATTCACTAATATTAAAGAAGTGTGTGCGGATTCTGACCGATTTACTGTCAGGCTGAATGTGCCGCCCTCTTTGTTTACCTTTTTTCTACGCCTCCGGGCATCCCCCTCTAACCGTGGTAACCCTGTGTTTAATGTCACAACGCTATGAATTGTAATTCCCTCAGGGCAAAGTTTGTCCCTCAAGGACTTGATGATTTGACAACAGCACTAAACCCTCACAGACTTTGCAGGAACACGCCTCAAAATCTGTGACTCTGTGAGTGTGGACATTGGGATTGGGCTAACGTCTCTAAGGGCTGCTGACTTTATATGAGTCAGGAACCTTCCCCACCTCCTCCAAGTTACAATCATATGAAAGTTGTGTCTGGAAGTCAACAGTGAATGTCCTCCCGCAGGGGGCAGCAGTGAGCCATCTGTCACATCCTGCTGAGACAGGAGCGGCTGGGTCGTCACCATTATCTGCTGGAATCTGGATCAGTGCTGAGTTTAAAAGGAAATACTCCCCTCCATGATGGCTCTGTTTGCTCTGTGATTTTCAGGACTGAAGCTCGCAGCGGCTCATTACGGAGCCTGTTCACACACTAAAGCTCTCACTCAGCAAAGCTCATTTGGTTAAAGTGCTCAGCAGTGACCCCTAAATCCCCCAAATTTCCCCTCCAGCACACCGTTGGTACTTAGATCTTCGACACGGTTCACAACTGAGCGACAAAGAATTGACAATCGGACACTTTCTGGGATCTTTACTTTGTACAACATCCGTACAATGGCAACAGTAGTGGCAAGTACAAACAAATAACCACTCGCTTTGAATGTTATCAGCCAATTGAATGGACGTTATCAGTAGTTATCAGTCTCATAGATATGACTTAGAAGGGACCTGCTACCTTTACCAGAGTACAAGAAGACGATGCCGACCTCTAGTGGCTGTAGTAATGATGACGGGAGCAAAGGAGGAAGTCAAGCGGCGTAGTACAAAAAGTCCACATATGGAGGGTGTTGGTGTGGATGGATGGGTCAAATAAACACAGGACTGTTAACCAGGAGTATCATGAGTGAAACCAAAACGCAACACGTTGACTTATTTTAGCTTAAGCAAGTAGTTTGTTTATAACGTCAACCACATGCTTAAAATTTCGATAGTTTCACTGTGTGTGTACTCATTGTGCAGTTAGGGGCAGTTTTGCCCTTTTGAAGCATCAGAATTAAGGCTGTCAATAGATTCACATATTTAATAGCGATGGACTATAGTTAATTGCAATAAATCGCAAATTAATCAAATTTTGTATCTGTTCAAAATGTACCTTAGAGTGAGATGTCAAGTATTTAATGCTCTTATCAACATGGGAGTGGGCAAATATCTCTATATATTTATTATTGGAAATCAATTAATTACACAAAACAACAACAAATATTGTCCAGAAACCCTCACAGGTACTGCATTTAGCATAAAATGCTAAATGAAAAAAATATGCTCAAATCATAACATGGCAAACTGCAGCCCAACAGGAAACAACAGCTGTCAGTGTGTCAGTGTGCTGACTTGACTATGACTTGCCCCAAACTGCATGTGATTATCATAAAGTTGGCATGTCTGTAAAGGGGAGACGCGTGGGTACCCATAGAACCCATTTACATTCACATATCTTGAGGTCAGAGGTCAAGGGACCTCTTTGAAAATGGCCACGCCAGTTTTTGCTCGCCAAAATTAAGCGTAAGTTTGGAGCGTTATTTAACCTCTTTCATGAGAAGCTGTGACATGGTTGGTACCAATGGATTCCTTATGTTTTCTAGCTTCATATGATACCAGTAGCTTCACTCTAGCTTTAAAACTAAGCCCGGTACAACCTCCAGAAGTTCGATTGCATTAATGCATTAATTAGTGGCGTTAAAACACGTTATTATCTCGTCAACTTTGACAGGTTCATAAAATTTACCCAAATTCACAAATATGTAGGATATTACTGCTGCTGTCTCCCGCCGGTTAAAAACAACAACACATTTGGTCTTTGCAAATGGAAATGGTGCTTTTACGTGTTTATTTGCATATAGGAGGGGCAAGTGAGATCCGATCCCAAGTGGTCACTCGAGACGCTTTCTAATACCAGGTGTTAACACGGCCTCTTTCAGTCTCTCCTCAAAGGCATGCACGAGCTGCACGCACAAAGAGTAGTGTGGAGAATGAGAAAATAAAGTTAAAACTGCGATTTGCCAGCCAATCAAAATCAAACCAGGATTTCCTGTTGGCATGGTATAAGTTATATTAACAGAAAGGATGACAGCGACAAAGCAAACAAACAGCAACAAACTGTCAGGCTGAACAGATGACGACAGTAGAACCTGATGGATGTAACAGTCGGCCTGTTTTTTTGGCACACATGGCAGCTCATACATTCAACTCCTGATAGCGGAGTTATTGATCAGCGTCTGCTGGTCAGAGGATCCTGCCTTTCATCACCTGCTGTCTGACTGAGAGCTGAAACCACATCAACACCTTACCTGCCCTTATCTATGTTAAGGGACTGTCCCTAAATGTATGTGCAGCGTTCACAGATCTCTAAAGTAAATTAAAAACTCACGAAAACAGGACTTGTGTTGAAGACATTCTTTAAAACTCTGCAGCTGTGCTCCCGATCAACAGAAAGGACTCAGCAGTCTGTCTGGCAGCTAATTAGCATTTTTCTTTTATCAAGCAGGAAATTAATCTGACGTTCTGTCCAGATATCACATCATCACTGACACACTATCACGGGTGGATTTCATTCAGTCCTGTTTAATGAATGCTGAACGCTGAAACAGAACAGAGCAGCTGTTCACTTTCTGTTCACACAAGCCAATAAAGTCATGAATAAACCTTCAAATTAACTTTCAAAACCCAAAGCTTACTTCCTGATTGCTCGACAGCTGACAGGGCTGTGGGCTGGTATAATTCATTAGTAATTCATTAGTCTATATCGTATATTGGTTTTATGTTTATCATTGTGTATCCTCACACTGCCTTCCTGCGATATGCTGATTTATGAAATCTGCTTTCGTGAAGGTTCTTCAGAGCTTCAAGGTTGCCAGCATCTTTTCAGGGTTATAGTGGGAAAAAAAAAGATCCTTCTGTTTTTGAAATTACACGCTGAAAAAATAATTTTCTGCTAAACCAACAACATGACACAGATGTTAACCGTCACTCACTGAAAAGCTTGAATAACAGAGAAGAAATTGGTATCCAAATCGTCTGCATGCTTTTCATACTGGCTGATGCACTCTGTCTTTTAGCTCTGCAGGCCAAAGTCAGATGTGGTTCTTTTATTTGTCGTTACCTTGCTTCTGTTTGTTTGTCACATAATCACGTACTCCAGTGATGAGCTTCTGTTTGAGGATGTTGTTATTGCACTCCTACCTGTCTAGATGAGGGCCTCACTAGGACATAATATGTACATCAAACATCAAGATGTATGGTAATTAAACTGAAGTGACAGTCTCACTGCTCCATCTCTGTCTTAAAGATGCTTAGTAAACATAGTAGTAAACACAGGTTTATAATAATAATAATAGATGGTAACACTTCATTTTACAGGGCCGCAAATTTCATGGTAATTAGGTGATAAATAGCAAGTAACCTATTTTAAATTTCTTTGGAATTGCTGCCAAATTACCCCAATATTTACCTCAAAATTGATCAAAAATGAGTTTATTATAAATATTATTTAACAACTATATTTCCAAATAGCTGGTAATTTATTTAATACATTTCCAGGAAAAGAATACAACGTTAATTGATATGCTTTATTTCCATGTCTGCTGATAAATAGATAATAATTAGCAAATAACTTCTTTGAAATTTCTTTAAAAAACTCCCTGAATCATGACGTTAACTACCAGGTTACATTAGTGTAGACAATAAGTCACACAATGGTGAGATTTGTGCCTGATCAGAAGTGTCTTCTATTAGTTTTCCACCTCCGATGAAGAGCAGCGTACAGACGCTTCTCAAGCCTATGGGCCCTATTTTAACCATTATATTCTATTTTTAGCATATAATTAATAAATAATGTTTATAATAAAGTAATTTTCGATCAATATTGAGGTAAATATTGGCGTAATTTGACAGTAATTCCAAAGAAATTTAAAATAGGTTACTTGCTAATTATCACCTAATTACCATGAAATTTGCGGACCTGTAAAATGAAGTGTTACCAAATAGACTACTCAGTTTGTGTCTGATATGGCTTTACCAAAAAGGTTAAATTACCTTTTTAGAAATTCTTAAAATGACGTCTACTAATTCTCCCTCATTGAAAAAAACAGATTTTTTATAAAGTTTAACTGCTGGACACAAGATTAGATTAGATTAGCTTTTATTATATTATTATATCACTTAAAGCCTTTACACACCGGGGGTGTTGTTTTTGTGTGCAATTAATTCGCATGTCAATATATTTTTTCCAACTGTTGTTTTGAGCACTTTCACACAGAACGCAAATTTTATTAAAAAAAATGAAAGGTGTCGTAATTTAATTTATTTTAATTGAATCAGAGTGGAACTCCTTGTAATTTGCGTTAGTATTGTCATACTTTAAAACCTCAGGTATCACCCTTTAAATCTCTCTGCACTGACACCTGTAGCTGGCATGTAAGAACTTAAGTCTCTCCTACTATTCTAATTTCCTATAACAATTTCAAAATGTAATTTTCCTCAGCATTTCGCCGAATCACTGCAGGTCATCCTGGATTAGAGCTTCAGCTGTGTGTTGTTTCCTCCCCCCTGCTGCAGTATACGGACATGCTGTTTGCTAATCTCTCTAAAATGAGCGGGGAGTGGATCTGACAGCTCTCTGTTTGCTAACTGACAGCCAATTAGCCCAGTTTCCACACGGAAATTAAACTGACTCTATTCTTGGATTGTGAATCGATGTGACATGTTTCACTGTCGCACTGCTTAGAAAAGCTCTCTGTTTTATTTTAATTGCACTGCAACAAGAAGCAGATTTCCAATTAGAGTGTATGTGGGGACTGGGAGAGTTTCCGCTGTAACATTTCATAACATGAATTAAATCTAGTTTTTAAGAAAGTAGCATGGAGGGTAATGTCGTAACGTTTAAGACCTGTGTGCTGTCAAATATCATGATTTATTACTTCATCAGACTTCTGTTGCATTTGTCTGACAGTTTTTTCTTTGACAGTTTTACATGAAATGTTACGTTTTAAACACAACCAAAAAGGCTTCTTTAGGTTTAGGCTACAAAACCACAACTTCTTTAGGTTTAGGCAATACAACTACAACTTCTTCAGGTTTAGGCAACAAAATTACAATTTATTTAGGTTTAGGCTACAAAATTACAACTTCTTCAGGTTTAGGCAACAGAACTACAACTTCTTTAGGTTTAGGCAACACAACTACAACTTCTTTAGGTTTAGGCAACAAAATTTCAACTTCTTTAGGTTTAGGCAACAAAATTTCAACTTCTTTAGGTTTAGGCAACAAAACTACAACTTCTTCAGGTTTAGGCAACAAAACTACAACTTCTTCAGGTTTAGGCAATAAAACTACAACTTCTTTAGGTTTAGGCAACAAAACTACATCTTCTTTAGGTTTAGGCAACAAAACTACAACTTCTTTAGGTTTAGGCAATAAAACTACATCTTCTTTAGGTTTAGGCAACAAAACTACAACTTCTTCAGGTTTAGGCAATAAAACTACATCTTCTTTAGGTTTAGGCAATAAAACTACATCTTCTTTAGGTTTAGGCAACAAAACTACAACTTCTTTAGGTTTAGGCAATAAAACTACAACTTCTTTAGGTTTAGGCAACAAAACTACATCTTCTTTAGGTTTAGGCAACAAAACTACAACTTCTTTAGGTTTAGGCAATAAAACTACATCTTCTTTAGGTTTAGGCAATAAAACTACAACTTCTTTAGGTTTAGGCAACAACTCCAACTCCTGGCAGTACTGTCAGTGTGACTAAAATACTGTATTTCAGTTTATTTGTGTGGTGTTTTCAGGTGTGCCTGGGACAAACTAATGACATCCAAAGTGAGCGACTGTTGTTCCCCCACACATTAACCGAGTGTGTAAGTGTAGTAAGGTGGGGTTTAAGTGTGTTTATTGCATCTTTGTTGTTTGTTTATTTTCAGTTGTTGCGATGAAGACGCCGCTATTTGCGCGTTGCCGTGATGGATAAACGATTGTCCTCCAATAAAAATGTCATTTCACAGCTCAATACGCTGATCTAACAGAGGCGAAGCAACGTGTGTTTGTGTGTGTCATCACCTCACACAGGCACTGCTTGTGGCTGGAAATACTTCAGACCGTTAACTGCATCTCTGAGGAGCTGTTTATGTTTTACCATAAACTCAAGGGAGCTGTGATGAGGTCAGGGGTCCAACACACCTGCCATGTGCCATTTTCTGTATAATCACTTCCTGTCATAATACGTATAATAGTTTAACTACATTTCACAGAAACAGTGGGAACTATGTTAGTGTAAAATTAACCTTGAACTTAACATCAGCAGCAAATAAAACCCGATCATCTGAATGCTTCAGGCTCGTAAACCTTCATTCAGTCTGTTCGTCATAAGAATAAGACTAATGAGAGAGGACAAGGATACAGGATGAAAAGAAAGAAAGAAAGAGAAAAGAGGAAAGTGGTGAGGAAAGACTGAGAGGAGATGCAGCAGAGAAATGATGATGAGGAGGAAGCTGATATAATTTGCCTGTCAGAATTCATTAGGGCTAAACTGGAGACACACACACACACATACACACACTCGATGGTTTTAATTCCAGAATCTCATTTCAGATCTGATTAATTACTCTCTCACGCTTGACGAAGGAAATCAGCAGCAAAACTGAAGGGATTAACACACATACACACACACACACACACACGAACACACACACACACACACACAAGCAAATACACACACACACACACAGATGGTAAATGAATTATTCATCCAGCTCGCCTGTTTTTGTTTTTGTTTTAAATTGAAAATACAACACAACAGCAACACAATTATATCAGCAAAACAATGGGACATAAACCCACAGTGTGTGTGTGTGTGTGTGTGTGTGTGTGTGTGTGTGTGTGTGTGTGTGTGTGTGTGTGTGTGTGTGTGTGTGTGTGTGTGTGTGTGTTAAACACTGAGTTTAGCACGTAGATGCCAAATGAAAACAAAACAACAGCAGTACATTTTGGTGACACTGACAAACAACAAAAACAACTATTTATGTGGCTGAGGTTTTCAAATGAGCTGCAGTTTAAGATTCAACAGTTTGATCGTAATAATACGGTGGTAATCGCACAATATGGATGTAATTCCGAAGGGATCCTGGGCTGACTTTAAAGAGACTCTTTGTAAGAATCAGAATTACATGCTTGGCAGTAATGTTAGCTAACCAAACGAAGGTCCCTACATGAATTTTAGAACCGGCAGATGTTGATCCTGGTGTTAACATTTCCTGCTTTAGCCTCCCGACCGTGGTCAGAAGGCACAGAGGAGACACCATACTTTTGGTCTCCTGGGCCGGAGTCGACAACGTTTCTCGCTCCGGAGCGAGCGTGCGTGATGTCTCATCCGGATAAACAGGCACTTCACATTAAAAGCAGTCTATGGGGTGATAGAGGAAACAAGAAAGACATGGAAGGTCTATTTTTTTTGTTCACACATTGGCAATATAAAACGATTTCTACGTGTAGAAAGTTACATACAGTCCCTTTAACTGAGGTTTACATTGCATTCATTTGGCAGATCATTTTGTTGCTTTGGTGTCGAAGTGAAAAGCAAATATTTCAGATTCAAACCCAATACTATAAGAGAACCACAACGCTAATGAAGCAATCGCCGTGGGGAGGACAGAGCGGTCACAGCTGGTGTTCGCGGGCGCAGCGTTGCCAG
>CAKALG010039902.1:0-15933 GCA_916700815.1 Helicolenus hilgendorfi
AACTGTGTAGGCATTTGCAAAGGAGGGAGCTCAAGTCACAGCAACAGACATCAATGGGGAGAAGCTGAAAGAGCTGGACGGTGTTCCAGGTAAGATCAGCTTGTGTTGGTCTGAGGCTGCCATCTGCTGGCTAACCAGTGTGATGCAGTCAGGATGGCTGAGGCATGTTTTTCCCTTATGTCAAATTCTTTAACTTTTGAAAGAAGACTTTTTCTCCAGTACTAAAGCTCTCTTTTCGTCTTCACCAACAGGGATCAAGACCAAGGTCGTGGATGTAACTAAGAAGGACCAAGTGGAAGCCTTAGCCAAGGAACATGAGCTTGTAGATGTGCTGTTCAACGTTGCTGGGTATGTTTTCCCTCTGTCCTGTATGTTATCCTGAATTACCAGAGTAGTAATACTGATCAACTCTACTTAGAGCTTTAAGTCTGATGATATTCTATTTTTTATTGTCAGAAAATCTCATGAATCAATGAGCCACACTGTTGCCCTGGGTGCCATGTTCCTTCCATCGTTGTGCCATAAATATTCATGAGTGCACCGCATCCACAGCTGATAATAGTCCACAACAAATGCACTACTTACTCCTATTTGAGTAATATCTGCTAAAAACTACATGTTTTAGATAATTACCTAACCATTTTTAGAAATTAGACATTTGTATTCTGCACCAGTTTTTAATCATTTTCAGTAGGAGAAGTCAGAAAGTATTGAGAGATGGACACATTTTTGATTTTTGATTTTATGTGATTTTTCGACAATAATAATTATATAGAATATTACCAGCCTAATGCTTTGACATACATACGGGATACATAGCAGTTCTACTTGTTTTGCTGTCTCACATTAAGCACGTTTGTCCATCTACTGCTTAACTACATTTCCAAAATCCCTATACCTTAAGGTTTAACCTCTACTTGACCTTTGGTCAATCTCCTTAACAAAGGTCTCTAAATTGACACCTTTTAAGGCTCACTAAAAAGTTTAGGGGGTTAACGCAGCATTTTGGCCAGCATTTATTTTCAGTTTAATAATTTATTTCTCATTGGGATCTCTTCTGCTCTACTGTTTAAATTGTCAATGTTTTACCTCATTCATTCATTCATTCATTCATTCATTCATTACCTCTGAGCTAAAGCCATATGTGTAGATGATTACATGTAATACTACCCTTTGTAATACCACGAGTTTACATGTCATCTACTATCTACAGGTTTGTGCACCACGGCTCCATCCTGGACTGTGAAGAGGCCGACTGGGACTTCACGATGAGCGTGAACGTCCGTAGCATGTACCTCATGAGCAAAGCTTTCCTGCCTAAGGTGACCTTTGCCCACTTTGCCAAATGCTTTATGCTGTTCATGCTGTTGCTGAGAGAATGAAATAGGTGCTGCTGTAAATTGGGTGACATATGCTTTTCTTTTGTTCCCATCCTTTGTCTGCTGGGATTAGCTGTATTACTCTGAGCCTGTGCCCAATCACTAATCCAGCTTTAGCTGCAAACTAACCAAACTGTCTCAAAGGGGAATATTAGCTTGGATCATGAGCACATTCTCATTTATTTGTTACATAAAAATGAAGACCTAAGACTGTTGCATAATTTTACTCATGATTTTGCCAATTATATTCTGTGTCTATGCCACCTTCCTAATTTATTTTGTCATTTTAGATGTTGGCAAAGAAGTCAGGAAACATTATTAACATGGCTTCTGTTGCATCAAGCATAAAAGGTAAATAAACGTCCACACTGTAGATGGTTGTAGAACAAATATTATGCCCAATTAAAGGGACGTAAAGTCGTTGAAGTATGTCCATGTTCATTGTAATCCTCTTAGCTCTGTGCGTGTGAGTGACATGTGTTTCCTCGAAACAGGTGTGGTGAACCGGTGTGTCTATAGTACCTCCAAGGCTGCAGTGATCGGGCTCACCAAATCTATAGCGGCTGATTTCATTGAGCAAGGCATTCGCTGTAATTGTGTTTGTCCTGGTAAGTGTAGAGCGCCCTGCAAATAAAACCATTTAATTCTTCCTCAAGTATTACTCGAGGCTACTAGCGTTTTAATAGATACCAATGTAGTGTAGACCAGGAGTTCTCAATCTTTTTAGGGCCAAGGACCCCTTAAAGGGGCGAAACTTTCCAAGGACCCCCTCATAATTGTAACATAATGCTTTAAGCATAACGCTTACTATCATTTGTACTCTTAGATGCCATCGGAACTATTTGTATTCTAAAACCTTTCAACCTAAATACTTCAGAACTGTTTGATAGTGGTCTCCCGTCGCTGTCGCTCGATGTAACTGTCGTCATATTTTCTCAATTTAGCTAGTTTGGGCTTAGCATCATTTGATGATAAAGACCAACTCAGATATTTCTCCATGATCGCCAGCTAGCTAGCTGGATAATAAGCTAAGCAGCAGCAGCAGGAACAGTTAATTGTGCCCTGAGTGAAGTGACTGATTCATGACAGATTGACCTGATGTTTCACAGTCATATCAGAGTTTTTATTGGCCCAAAGCTATCGGCGTGTGAGTAATGGATCCAATATGCTTGTTTTATTGGCACAAATGGTCCCCATCTGTAGATATTCACTTTTAATGATACAGCACAATTTTAAAATTTATAGCAAATTATTTCGCAGACCCCCTGCAGAGTGCCACAGACCCCCACTTTGAGAACCACTGCTGTAGACGTCCTTAAAACAAATTAAACTGATAATTTTTCGGACATTGTGTATTTCAAAGATATACAAACCTTGAGTTTGTCCCTTCAAAACCATCCTTGTGCCGCAGACCTGAACTGAACCCAATCATACCTATTTGTCCATAAGGTCAGGGGTTCTCGACCTTCTGTATCGTGAGGCCCACTTCTGATTGTTAAAAACATTTCCGAGGATCACCTTCCCATATAAATTACAAACTGGGCTTCAACAAAAATGTTTTCGTTTCAAAAACCACTCAACTTTGTGTCACTGCATCCAAGACATACTGTATATTACTGTAAAGGGGAGACTCGTGGGTACCCATTGTGGTGGCAGTTTCTGTTAAAACAAGACACAAACCAAAGTAACAACTTGTCTTTCAGTGAATTTAATAAAAAAGGCATACATTAATAAGTAAAGCATCTGCAGATGGACTCACGAGCACAGCCATCTCTTGTGGTCTGTGGCAAGTCCGAATACAAAGAGTAGTCAGTATTTATACATTTAAAGCATAACACAAAGATACATGCAAAGAAGAAAAGAAGAGAAGGATAGAAAGTGTATCAATGCGTCAGCACACAGCAGACATATATCTTTAGGTCAGGGGTCAAGAGACCCGTCTGAAAATGGCCACGCCAGTTTTTCCTCGCCAAAATGCAGTGTATATTTGGAGCGTTATTTAGCCTTATTCCCGACAAGATGGCAAAACATGGTTGGGACCAATGGATTCTTTAGGTTTTTTAGTTTCCTATGATACCGGTAGCTTTAAAACTGAGCCCGCTTTTGAAAAGGTTAATGTAACCATTTAGCAGCTCCTCCACCAGCCACTAGGTGGTCCTCTGAGGCCCACCAGTGGGCCCCGGCCATGTGCTTGAGAATAGCTGCATAAGGCTATCTATATTTCTGAATATTGTTGTTATAATGAAGGTTTTAGAAGAAAGACGAGGCTGCTTTTTTATATATTCTCAGGTCCTGTTGATACTCCATCAATGAGGGCTAGGATCCAGGCCCAACCTGACCCAGAACAGGTATGGTCAGCTCTGATTTACTGTTATTTCCACCAGTCTTAATCTGACAGTAATGCCCGCATGAGTCATTTAACAGGAATGTCTTATCTTGGTTTCCATAAGAAGAAATTCTGGGTATTGGAAATAATGAATGTTACAACTGTAACTCTCTCTCTCTCTCTCTCTCTGTAACTCATCAGGCTTATAAGAAAAGAACAAAACACAAAACTGGCAGAATGTGCACAGCTGAAGAGGTGGCGTACCTGTGTGTATACCTGGCCTCAGATGAGGTGAGTGCTTGCAGATAATGGACCCAAGTCATACATGTACTGTATGTGGTACAGCACATCAACATATATTTGTGTACAATTTGATTTGTATAAATAGCTACATAAAAGTTTTTTTATTAACCAAATACAGTCACGGACATGGACAGACTGTTAAAATATATGTTGTATGTAATGAAATGCATAAAAAATAAATTTGTAGTGTGATATATGACCAAAATATGCTTGAAAATATAAATATATGCAAGATTCCTTTTTGGTCCAACTGCAGTGATCTGATGTTTCTCCTTCACAGTCTGCCTATGTGACTGGGACGGAGCACATCATCGATGGAGGATGGGCACTCTGATTATGACAGTAGTGAAGACTTCTATTCTTATTTGAAGACCAAATGGAAGGGCACAAAATTTGACCTGATCATTTTTTAGATTTTTCATATTATGTTTACTGATTCTGTTGGAGACATTTCCAATTTTCCAACTTAAATGAATGCTGCAAATGTGTGAAATAGCTACAGTGCACTGGTGTTATCACCTTATTATAAATATTGTTAACTATACAAAAAAATCTGTTTTCAGGCTTTAAAAAATCTATAATGCCTAAATAGGCCGTTTGATTGACAGCCGGCTCTCATAGACAGCAGCTGGACAACAGACCTCAGATCAGCTCTTACTGCTTGTTTTCTTCCTGCCTGTCAAATCTTGCAGATGCCATAAGGAGCACTGGAGGACACCAGAGGACACAGAGGCACATGAGTTTCTATTTCTATTCTCATGAACAAGTGGATACCAAATAACCTTAAATCCATCGTTTAGATGTATAAACTGAAGGTCTCTCTTGAGACAGAGACTGTAGTTTAAACGGCTTATGTTTTGTAATGGCTTTACATGTATTGACTCATTTGGTTTAAAACAAATAATATAAATTGTTAATAAATGATAATAAACGTCTTGACAAGCCTTGTGGGGGGAAACGCTTTAATTTTCTCCTCCAGCTCAATCAATAAGTCATTAAAGGTTTGCTACAATTCACTCCTTCTGATGCAGGTTCTGTATAAATGCATTGATTGTTAAAGGACGCTGCAGTGATTCAGTTTGGCACTCCATTAGAGACACAAAGAATCAACGCAACAAAGGCCGAGATATCCTGAGTTTGTATGGATCAAGCTCCAGTCTGACAAAAGAATCTTAAGTGAAGGTCTACTTGCTGGCTTTTCTCATGGTATTTATCAGTGGATATAGAGTTTAAAGATGCAAGAGGCAGTTGAAAGCTCCGGAAAAGCTTTTAAGTGAACTTTGAGTCATGATTTTTTTGGTCATAATTTATAGCATGTTTTTCTTAGACTATATGCCTAGCAAATGCCTTTGTCTTTCAAACTCCACGTTCCCAGTTTGTAACAAAGGGTTTGGCTTGTCTTCTCTATCTTAAGCTGAAATAACCTTGATGATATCTTACAATTTTTTTTTTAACTTTCCAAACCCAGCAATCTGACAGTCACGCCCTCTTTACACAGCAATTAAACAAATGGTTCAACAAGGTGTGGTGAAAAAGTGTAGACACTGAACAGTAAAATAAACACCATGAATGCCTTTGGCTCTGTTCAGACCTGGCATTAACATGATGATTGATCACAAGTTTGAGTCCAAAAATGTGAACATAAATGTGAACATATGTGGAAATAAATAAGGCTTGAAATGCAGAAATAAATAAATATGTGTGACATATAAGTATAAGTATCTATATGACATATAACTGCATAAATATGTAATTGTATACATACATTTAAAAATAAATAAAAATAAAAACAAATAAATAAAAGGGAAAGTATACAGAAGAGTAAATAAATGAGGGAATTAATATAAAAATAAATCAATAAGGAGCAAAATATACATTAATGTAACATTTAATCAATTAATTAATGGCTATATTTATTTTTAATATTATCTTTGCTACATTTGTTGATATATTTATTTATTCATCAAGTCATTTATTAATTTAGAGATTTTTTATTTTGACAGGTTCCGCCCTTCCTTACAGATGTGATATGATCAAAATTCCCAGAAAAACTATTAAACTATTATTATTTAAAAAGCTGACATTCTCAAATCACAACTGAAGGATAATTTTTCAGCAGCCAATTATTAACCTCAACTTTGATGGGTTTTTTTTACAAACCATTAACCCATAATGATAATAAAGTTGGGCCTATGAAGAACTTTGTGCAGATATCAAAGGTCAATTTCCAAGTCTTTCCAAAGCTTCATTATCAAGACAGTTCACACCTTCAAGAAGAAGAGAAAACTGTATGTTTTAATAGTTATTTGCACCCAAGTTATAATTAACAGTTGCTGCAATAGTAGCCTATGTGCGCATCAAACAGGAGCTCCAAAAACAGGTTTTAATACATTTGAAGAGATAGCTTAAAACTGATATCTTGAGGAAAAATATATATAACTAAACGTGTCGCCTAGGAGGCAAAGAAGACAGAGCACTCTCTTTTTTTTATAATAGGAGTTTTTTTTATTTCAAAATTACAGTATACATAGTAACAGAAGAAAACATTAAAAACATTTACATACAAAAGAAGCATAGCAAAATCATAAACAAAGAGCTGTGACAAACATAAAAGGACAACAGAAATGAAACAAAACCAACATAAAATAAAATAAAAAACACAATAAAAAGAACTAAACAAGTAGATAATAATAAAAAACACCACGCGAGAGTATGACAATAGTTTCACTTAAAAACATTAAAGATATTGCATACATTCATTGTTGTCATTGCTTTTTTGTTTTATGAGGAAGAAATTGTTGACGGATATAATTCCATTTCTTTCATAAATACAAAGAAATTAGGCTTTTTTTGGGTAAATTTACATTTATGAATGTGGAACTTCGCGAGAATTAAAATTAAATTAATAAGAAAAAATGCATAACTGTCTTTGTCACTGTAATCATAGCAGCCAAATATAATATTTCTATAGTACAGTGCAAAATCTGAGAAAATGTTAACAAGTATAAAATTATTGATAGAGCACTTTCTTGCCTTCAATTTCATCTTCTCAAATGACAAACAACTATCACTTCCGGGTTTTTAACCAATAGCGATACAAGCAGAAGGTCACGTGTGCTGCTGCTTCTGCTCTTTGACGTTCAGCGTGTCGGACCTGAGCAGAGGGTGAGTTTACAACTTCAGTTTTTACTCGGCTTGTACTTGACTTTGCAACCTATGAATAGCAGCCTGAATGTGGAGGTTTTCACACTTTATTTAGCTACAACCTGCCTTTTTCTGTGCTGCAGTATATACATGTAGAGTTAAAAGAAACGTGTTATGCAACAAGCTGAGTAAAAAGTATCATTCGAGTGGCCATTTTTTTTTTTTTTTTTTTTTTTTACTTTTCTGCAGTATTAAAGTAATTCAGTGATAGTTATCTGCACATGCATGAGTACATTGCAAATGGGAACTACTTATAGCTAATTCGGCTTACTTTTATTTGTGGCATTTTGCTAAAATGTGTTGTTTCCATCATGTTTGGTGCCCTCAGTGTTGAAACCCCATGTGACCTCAGAGTCACTTAATGAGTTACATTTGCACTATTTCAAACAGCCTTAGTGAAAAAGGCTAATGCAGACATAAGTACAGAAGAGTAAGTCATTTCATTTCTAATAATATTTGCTTTTGAACCACATTATGTGCCAAATGCCCTCAAGTGTCACTGAAGCTATGAATATTAGTAATAGTTGCAATCTGCAACCTCACCACTATATGCTGCCAAATCCTACTCACTGCACCTTTTAAAAGCAAAAAAAATAAAGGGTTTAGACACACCGATTCAACTTATAAAAAATATAAAGCGGACAGCTGCATTGCCCCACATTGCCTCTTCTTAGCTGCATTTGAACACACTGCTTGTGTCTGCACCTGCATGAATGGCTATAATAACTATAATACAGTCTGTATTTTTATTCAATAGAACATTTCAGAGGAACTGAACAAAATATGACAAAACATCAGAATCACCTTTATTGGCAAAGTATGTGTGCACATATAAGGAATTTGACTCCGTTTTTGTTGTTGTTGTTTGCATCTGTCAGTGTACTTACACAGTTAGACAAATAAAGGTAAAGAATAGACAGGATTGTTATGTACACATGTAGTGAAACATGTGCATATACAAATATTATATAAATCTATATAAGAAGCACCAATGACCATCAATAAAAAATAAATAAAACGTCTATATACAAGTCAAGTGTTCTATAAGTTCTAAACAATACAAATAGTGCAAAGAAATAAATACTGAATGGATATACATGGATAAACATGTCACACCATTGTGTGTAAGGTTAAACAATCAATGCCAGCCCTAGAATACAAATTGAAAATATGTCTGAAGAAACAAAGGCAAGTGCCACTGAAAAGTTTTGCTTTTATTTTACTTCGCTGTACTTTGCACCAGTGATTTATGGTGTTGTCAGCCTTCGACCTTTTGCTTGTTGAGGGAGAAAAGTAAAGGCAGACTTAAGAAAAAAAAACCCTGCACTAAATAGGTGAAATCTCCGACTAACTTGGTAAAACAGACAGCTTTCTCTCACTTACTTCTTCCGAAGCCCCTTGCAGCCATAACAATTAGAATAAGGGAGCAATCATATTTTAAGAGTGCCTATTTGCAAAGAGGTTTGTACTTTGTTCTGTAAGGTTTATCATAGATTAATACTGCGATTACCCTGTCCTTGAAATGACACAGGCCTGTGACTGTCAGCTACATATCTTGATATTGTAATAAAACTGACATGCATATTTATGGCCTAGGGCTTTATAACTATGTGTTACAGTGTATTACACTTTAATTATGGACTGCTGCTCAATGAATTTGCATTAATAAGATCTAATGCTACATCATGTAATCTCTGCTATAGCTTTCATAATGCATAGCAATGCACGGGTGGTATGATTTTCTCTGAAGCTGTAAGTCGTCAAATGCAGCAGACTAGATAGACATTACAACATTAAACTAGATATGTTTGACCTACAATTTGCTGTAGTTGGATCAATAAATGTTTTGTGAACATTTCTTCAATCTGACAGCTGAAATAATCTTTTATAATCACATTTGTATACCACTAATGAATGTTCAGCAGGAGATTTTTATTATAAGAAAGAGAGCCTTTATCGTCAAAATGAACCTGTTGATGATATGCAGTATCCTATTTATTGTTTGTTTGTTTTGATCACAGCAGCAGTGAAAGGTGCACTATGGGCCGCCTCGACGGGAAAGTGATTGTGTTGTCAGCTGCCGCCCAGGGGATTGGACGTGCTGCCGCAATAGTAATGAGCTCTAATAAGAACTTCTCACTGATACATTTCCTTCCTAATCACAGAGGAAAATTGTTTATTGAATAGCTTGTGGTGTCAAAGCAATGCGTATTTTGACTTCATTGCATATTTCAACCAGTTTTTCTGAAATGCAAATGGAAGATATGATTGTTACTGACATCCCTTCGTATACTAAATCATCTGTAACAGCCACTTGAAAGGGTACAAGTGTAGCACTACAACAATAATGGTGATCCAAAACATTACTCTACAGAAACACACACACTATGTGCATACCTTAGTTTATTACACTCTTTCTTTTATACTAAAGAAATAGCTGAATTTTATTAAAAAAATATACGTACAAGCTGTTGTTATAAACAATTTCTGTTTTCTTTTTTTGCTTTGCATGAAGATTATAGAGTGTTGTGTATGTTTACAGTATGCTATCACTCCACATGCATGTGCTGTAATGGTGGCCCTTGAGGTGATGCAAACACAGATTCAGGGTGATCCACATCTCATAATATTCATGCCAAATAGCAAAACACTTGAAATTCACACACACACACACACACACACACACACACACACACACACACACACACACACACACACACACACACACACATATCATCGTCAAGATTAGGTCATCATCACATCCATTCCCTTCAAGTGATGTCTTTAAAACCGTGCCTTGCATTACAGGGATTTGTGTTTTGTGTAGTGTGGAGGAATTCAAATACAGAGAGGTCTATTAACCTCTCAGGTCATTACGCTCAAATCACATAGTAGGATATTCAAAGTTGCACATGGTGTGAGGGGTCTAATGAGCTTTTTCCATTCAGACCACTGATGTGGTTTGCTCTGTGGTTAATGGTGCAGTCACTCCATCAGCTATCTGCTGACCGGAGGTGGAATGGATTTAGGGTTGAAGGGTTAAAGGTGCTATTGATAACATTCAGCCACTAGATGTCACGCTCTCCTTCCTCTGTTCTATTGTATTCACCTCACAACAAGTGGTTGCCAGATGGTTTCACAGCCTGCATATTTTGTGGTCGAGTGGAGTGAGGCTCCAGTCCCAGAGACTTTCGTGGTAATTAAGACATTTTGCAACATGTAGCCATACATTAGCTGTAGATTTAGGTTACGTGCGGTGGTGTTTCAAGATTCATGTAACGTTGTTTGAATCACAGGTTCATATCAAAATATTTTAACTTTTTCTGCAACGGAAATACTGGGCTGCAAGTTTTATACCATGACATGTGCAAACATGTGTAACCGCTTGGCACTGACTCAAGTTTTTCAACTGTGTAGGCATTTGCAAAGGAGGGAGCTCAAGTCACAGCAACAGACATCAATGGAGAGAAGCTGAAAGAGCTGGACGGTGTTCCAGGTAAGATCCACTTGTGTTGGTCTGAGGCTGCCATCTGCTGGCTAACCAGTGTGATGCAGTCAGGATGTCTGAGGCATGTTTTTCCCCTTTTGTCATGATGTCTTGATGTCTTCATATTCTTTGACCAACTAACAATCTTTAACCCAAAGATATGCAGTTAACTATTACAGAAGACTGAGACAATGACCTTATAAAATAACTTAATTGATTAAGGGAGATCCCAGGTGAACAGCGAACTTCCCCTGCTGACTACTTACATTATTTTTTTGTATTACAAGTTTTCTGAAAATGTATTTTTAAATATGCAAATGAGACATTATCTTATCAAATTTGTGCTAATGTGTATACATTTCTAGAACACGAATCAGAACATTGGATAAAGTTAGAGTCAAATAGACCATAAAGCAGGGTATGATTTAAGGCCTGGCTACCTTGTTAATTGACAGGTCGCTACCATGGCTATAATCTATAAAATGGCCAAAATGCCGAACTCGAGGCTTCAAAACGGCAGTCCACAAACGAATGGGTGATGTCATGGTGACTAGGTCCACTTCTTATATACAGTCTATGGAGGTGATCGACACTCTTCCCACTTCCTTTCTGGTAGCTCACAAGCAAACAAACTTCACCTCTAACTGCTTTCTGTAGAGCTGTTGACTGGCCAGCAGGAACAGATAAAGGTTGTACTGGGAAGCAGCAGCCAGGTGTGAATGTGTGTAATTGTGCATATGTGAGGGAGTGTTGACAGAAAAGAGGCATTGTGTCTATAGTTGTTCGCTTGCTTATTTTAGGATACAAGTGTCATTAAATTGGAACTTTTTCTTCAGTACTAAAGCTCTCTTTTCGTCTTCACCAACAGGGATCAAAACCAAGGTTGTGGATGTAACTAAGAAGGACCAAGTGGAAGCCTTAGCCAAGGAACATGAGCGTGTAGATGTGCTGTTCAACGTTGCTGGGTATGTTTTCCCTCTGTCCTGTATGTTGTCCTGAATTACCAGAGTAGTAATACTGATCAACTCTACTTAGAGCTTTAAGTCTGATGATATTCTATTTTTTATTGTCAGAAAATCTCATGAATCAATGAGCCACACTATTGCCCTGGGTGCCATGTTCCTTCACGACTCATTAAAATGGGCAATGTGGTTTATTTTGAGTTGGTCCCACTTGCACCATCGTGGTGCTGTAAATATTCATGAGTGCACCGCATCCACAGCTGAAAATAGTCCACAACAAATGCACTACTTACTGCTGTTTGAGTAATATCTGCTAAAAACTACATGTTTTAGATAATTACATAACCATTTTTAAAAATGACACATTTATATTCTGCACCAGTTTTTAATCATTTTTAGTAGGAGAAGTCTGAAAGTATTGAGAGATGGACACATTTTTGATTTTGTCTTTTTATGTGATTTTTTTGACAATAACAATTTTATAGAATATTACCAGCCTTATCCTTTGACATGCATACGGGATGCATAGCAGTTCTACTTGTTTGGCTGTCTCACATTAAGCACGTTTATCCATCTCCTGCTTAACTACATTTCCAAAATCCCTATACCTTAAGGTTTAACCTCTACTTGACCTTTGGTCAATCTCCTTAACAAAGGTCTCTAAATTGACACCTTTTAAGGCTCACTAAAAAGTTTAGGGGGTTAACGCAGCATTTTGGCCAGCATTTATTTTCAGTTTAATAATTTATTTCTCATTGGGATCTCTTCTGCTCTACTGTTTAAATTGTCAATGTTTTACCTCATTCATTCATTCATTCATTCATTCATTCATTACCTCTGAGCTAAAGCCATATGTGTAGATGATTACATGTAATACTACCCTTTGTAATACCACGAGTTTACATGTCATCTACTATCTACAGGTTTGTGCACCACGGCTCCATCCTGGACTGTGAAGAAGCCGACTGGGACTTCACGATGAGCGTGAACGTCCGGAGCATGTACCTCATGAGCAAAGCTTTCCTGCCTAAGGTGACCTTTGCCCACTTTGCCAAATGCTTTACGCTTTATGCTGTTGCTGAGAGAATGAAATAGGTGCTGCTGTAAATTGGGTGACATATGCTTTTCTTTTGTTCCCATCCTTTGTCCGCTAGGATTAGCTGTATTACTCTGAGCCTGTGCCCAATCACTAATCCAGCTAATCTAGCTGCAAACTAACCAAACTGTCTCAAAGGGGAATATTAGCTTGGATCATGAGCACATTCTCATTTATTTGTTACATAAAAATGAAGACCTAAGACTGTTGCATAATTTTACTCATGATTTTGCCAATTATATTCTGTGTCTATGCCACCTTCCTAATTTATTTTGTCATTTTAGATGTTGGCAAAGAAGTCAGGAAACATTATTAACATGGCTTCTGTTGCATCAAGCATAAAAGGTAAATAAACGTCCACACTGTAGATGGTTGTAGAACAAATATTATGCCCAATTAAAGGGACGTAAAGTCGTTGAAGTATGTCCATGTTCATTGTAATCCTCTTAGCTCTGTGCGTGTGAGTGACATGTGTTTCCTCGAAACAGGTGTGGTGAACCGGTGTGTCTATAGTACCTCCAAGGCTGCAGTGATCGGGCTCACCAAATCTATAGCGGCTGATTTCATTGAGCAAGGCATTCGCTGTAATTGTGTTTGTCCTGGTAAGTGTAGAGCACCCTGCAAATAAAACCATTTAATTCTTCCTCAAGTATTACTCGAGGTTACTAGCACTTTAATAGATAACTAGAATGGCACTCGGAGATCTCCTGTACGTAAACTCACCTAAACCGTCGCCGTTACTATTTCCAACAATCACCAAGTGTGCTTTGGTCGAACTCAACTGTAATTTCACAGAGTTTAATGTGAAAAAATGCCGAAGCTACAGGTGCCCCTCCCCCCCTTCTCTCCGCACCCCCATCTCTCTCTGTCCCTCTCTCTGCTGGCAGAAGAAAAGAGGCAGGGTGACGCATCATGAACGCGTCATCAGTGACACAGCGCATGTATAAAGCCTGTGGTGTTAATGCACAGGCTGAGCAGAGTTATTTAAAAAGATTCCGGAAGCCTGATCATGATCCGGATCGCGGCCAAAATCGAATGGATTGTTCATTGTGCCACACCCCACCCTCCAAAAGATTTCATTCAAATCCATCACGGACTTTTGGAGTAATCATCCAAACGGACAAACATAACCTCCTTCTAAGGCCTTCGGCCTTGGAAGAGGTAACAATGTAGTGTAGACAAGGGGTTCTCAAACCTTTAGGGCCGGGGAACCCTTAAAGGGGCGAAACTTTTCCAAGGACCCCCTCATAATTGTAACATAATGCTTTAAGCATAATGCTTGCTATCATGTGTACTCTGATAAATTGTTATAATGAAGGTTTTAGAAGAAAGACAAAGCTGCTCTTTTATATATTCTCAGGTACTGTTGATACTCCGTCACTGAGGGGAAGGATCCAGGCCCAACCTGACCCAGAACAGGTATAGTTAGCTCTGATTTACTGTTATTTCCTCCAATCTTAATCTGACAGTAATGAGTCATTTAACAGGAACGTCTTATCTTTGTTTCCACAAGAAGAAATCCTGGGTATTGGAAATAATGAATGCTACAACTGTAACTCTCTCTGTAACTCTTCAGGCGTATAAGGATTTCATGGCAAGACAGAAAACTGGCAGAATGTGCACAGCTGAAGAGGTGGCGTACCTGTGTGTATACCTGGCCTCAGATGAGGTGAGTGCTTGCAGATAATGGACCCAAGTCATACATGTACTGTATGTGGTACAGCACATCGACAGTCAGGCAGAGTCAGGTCCGCAGCTACATGGAGGTCCAGGTACTTTGTATTTATTCTAGACATTTCAGGGGTTTTATAACCTAGTGGGAGTTAACATAGCATATAAAATAACTAAAGGATCCACCAGAATTGTATTCCTGGCAATGCATTGACCAGTTTTTTTTCACTATTTAACATAATAATAATAAGATTTTGCAGACTTTATTTTTTGGAGCTACTTGGACTCATGACCTCTAAAAATCCTAAAGTGTACGTATGCTTAACCCCCCAATAAACTTTTAATATTCCACAGTTATAAATGCAGACTAAATTGTTGTTGATTGGTTAGCAGTGAAATTATTTCCCAGTGATCTAGTGCCTGAAATGGGCAGGTACTCACCGGTACTGAGTACTGGCACTTCTGATTTTTGTCCACATGAGTACCTTTACTTCATACTGCTTACTGCCATATATAAATAATAAAATAAAAGTTTTATTTATGTTGATTTGACACACTGTACGTCAAGGTGACATTTGATCTGACTCGACCATTGGAGCTAAAAAAAAAATGCGGTCTTGCCCATACATCATGGACTTGCCTTTGGTATTCCTTCTCATTTTCCAATTTAATCTGAAAACCAACAGATATCGTACTTTCAGATGGTTTCATTGTAGCATTTATGCAATATTATATTTGTGTACAATTTGATTTGTATTAATAGCTACAGTTTTTTATTAACCAAATACATTTATGGACACGGACAGACTGTAAAAATGTATGTTGTATGGAATGAAATACATAAAAAATACATTTGTAGTGTGATATATATGACCAAGATATGCGTGAAAATATAAATATATCCACGACACATGCCATGATCATGTCATGCACCTGCTGAAATTGAAATAGAGAGCTGGCACCTTTTTGGTCCAACTGCAGTGATCTGATGTTTCTCCTTCACAGTCTGCCTATGTAACTGGGACGGAGCACATCATCGACGGAGGATGGAGACTGTGATTATGACAGTAGTGAAGACTTCTATTCTTATTTGAAGGCAAAATGGAAGTGCACAAAATTTGACTTGATCATGTTTTTGATTTTGTATATTTTGTTTACTGATTCTGTTGGAGACATTTCCAATTTTCCAACTTAAATCAATGCTGCAAATGTGTGAAATAGCTACAGTGCACTGGTGTTATCACCTTATTATAAATATTGTTAAATATACAAAACAATCTGTTTTCAGGCTTTAAAAAATCTAGCCTGTGACGGGAGACTTTGACCAATCACAGGCATTTCATTGAGAGTGTTCCTATTGGCTGTGCTCTGGTCATGTGACCAGAACTTGGCGTTCCTTCAACAGATTTTACAATAGCGGCGGCGTCACAAACTTTCTCATTTTACAGCTAAACCGTGCACTACAAGATGATTCTGAAAACATTTGAGGCGAGAAAAAGGCATTA
>CAKALG010039912.1:0-14350 GCA_916700815.1 Helicolenus hilgendorfi
GAGCATCAGAACTGGACCACGGAGCAATGGAAGAAGGTGGCCCGGTCTGATGAATCCCGTTTTCCTGTACATCATGTGGATGGCAACGAGTTGGAGGTGTTGACTCGGCCTCCAAATTCTCCAGATCTCAATCCAATGGAGCATCTGTGGGATGTGCTGGACAAACAAGTCCAATCCATGGAGGTCCCACCTCGCAACTTACAGGACTTAAAGGATCTGCTGCTGACGTCTTGATGCCAGATACCACAGCAGACCTTCAGAGGTCTAGTGGAGTCCATGCCTCGATGGGTCGGGGCTGTTTTGGCAGCAAAAGGGGGACCTACTCAATATTAGGCAGGTGGTCATAATGTCATGGCTGATCGGTTTATATGGGGACATTATTGTAGCAAAACTATTTTTGTGGAGAGTTGTGTATCTGCATCTCAATCCGTGTGTTCGTAATTATAATAAAGTGACCACTCTCCATCAATCCAAACAGTGAGTACACGCCTGACAGTCTGTATGTGTTGTTTTTTCTCATCTTTCAGGGATATTGCAGCTCGGAATTGCCTACTGACCTGCAAAGGGCCGGGCCACATGGCCAAGATTGGGGATTTTGGGATGGCTCGAGACATTTACAGGTACAATTGAATGACTAATGTAAGACAGCAGGCAATAGATGCCAGTTGAATTTGAGTCTAGATAAGGTCTAAAAGGGGGTTGAGACCAAGTAAGCGCACACCAAACAGAAATAAAATGTATCTTAGAAAAACAAATGTGCGGGGGAACATCTAGCGGGCATGCACTAGATGCCAATTATATGGAGTCATACCAAGGCTGGGCTGAAGGATGGCAGTTGTATTCAAACATAATCTTACAAGGTGTTTATCTGAATCAAATCACTTTTATTCAACAGTTACACTGAATAAATCACAAGCATGTATTATCTTGATTGTGTTGTGGAAATGTATCAACACCTAATGACCCTTACCGCTGCACTAAGGAGGATTTCATTTCCATTATAATATTTGGCCGTATCCCAGCCCTCCTAACCAGCAATTATTAATCACTGCACACAAAAGCACCCATATGAATATTTAAAATACAACACCTGGGAGTATTAGCGATTCTGGCAAACTAATGGTTAAAGAGAAACTTAATCGCAGGCTCTCACTGCCCTCTATGGGTAAGTTTTAAAGTCCGTTGTACCTCTGAGAACACACAACATCAATGCTGGATGTGGTCTGGGAGAGGTTGGAAGTGTGTTATTTAAAGGGGAGCACCACTCAAAGTAAGAATTCCAATATGTTATTTCCATGGCCTAGGAAAGTTTAAAGAAAATGTGTGAACATGAGCTACTCTCTGAAAGCCTCTCTCAAACAGGGGCCTCATTACAGAAACTTCCTAAGTCTGAAATCCTATCCTATCTCAAGTTTAGGATGACATTTAGGAGTTTTGGTATTATAGAAACATGTTTCCTATATAATTTTAGGATAGGAATTTGGCTATTACAGCACCGTCCTAATGTAGGAATTCCCCAAGTTAGAAATCCTAAATTAGGATGGCATATACCCTGTCCTAAATTTAAAAGAACCCAGATATCCAATATGCTGATATTTAGGCCGATACCAATATATGCACATCTTTTTTTCCACCTAACTGCAGAGCACATCAGGTCTCTCCTGTAGTGGAATTAACATTACTATGCCTTGACTGTTATCATGATGCAGACATAAAATACAATGCTTTTCAAAATGCACTCATTCACAAAAAATAAGAAAACTACTTCAACTTCGGTTAGATGTAAAACAGGGCTCCGGACTAACTTTATACATTGGTTCCACCGGTGTGCTTAACTTTTATATTTAATTGCACCAGCACATAATTTAAGTGCACCCAAACTTTTCAATCAAGAGTTTTCTTCATTGTTAATTACCTGTATGTTTTAAGGTTGTGATGTCAGTGCAGGTAGGGGAAAAAAAAATAACGCTACACACATACGCACATGGAGACAGACCAGTTAAATGTCAGGCACACTATTGCGACCAATGAAAATGTTTAGTCACACTTGAGAAATTTTTGGTCGCATCTCTGAAGCCCTGTAAAACTTGGCATATTTATTTTTATGTAATATATATCGTAGGAAATGTTGATTTCTGACCGATGGCGATGTTTCATTTTAATCCTGCCGATACCTATGGCGTGCCGATATCATCGTGCATCCCTATGTTTGACCAAAAGACTAACATGTAGGATTTTTTTAATAATGGGTCCTAATTCCCCTTTATAGTTATGAGAAGATCTCCTTATTGGTCACAAGAAACGAACCAGCTTTGGCACTGAACATCAACATAGGTAGTCTCCAATAGTTTTGAGTTTGAAATCCTGGGTATGGACAATTCAACAGCAACTGACAACTCAAAATGCAAGCACAAAACCCCAAACCCGTTTCCCTAAACGGCCGTGAGTGAACACAGTCCAGAGAAAGCTGGACTCAGAGACAGAGACGATGTTGGATCATTTTCCTCGTTACTCCCTTTAATTATTCCCTTCAGTATCATTTGGTATAAAGACAACTGGCTAGCCTGATAAACATGAGCCCGCTGTGTGCAGTCTTGTGCAAGTTATTTTTAACTGCGTGGATATACTGTTTAACATACAATACAAAAAAAAAAATCTGATTTAAACTATTTCAGGAGCTTTGCACTTA
The DNA here is from genome assembly GCA_916700815.1 of Helicolenus hilgendorfi. NCBI lineage: Eukaryota > Metazoa > Chordata > Actinopteri > Perciformes > Sebastidae > Helicolenus > Helicolenus hilgendorfi. The sequence goes on from CAKALG010039912.1 coordinate 2,690, forward strand.
GGGAGTGTTTTTTCTTGTCATGCGATTGTAAAGGTCGTGGCACTGAGCTGGTAAATGTCGAATCACAGCTGTGAAAGTGTTTCTATTCTCCATCACACCGTCATGCTGATTCCGTCTTTTAATCTACATCAGCTCATCTGTAGCCCCAACGGCGTCTCATTATTCTTAGCTCAAACTTTTTAACACAGCTACCACAATTTTTCACGTGACACCATTTAAAAATGAATGCACAAATCCAGCAGGGAAATCTCCAAAGCCTTTCATCTGGTAAGAAATTAGAGCAGGGGAAATATGTCACAACACTCAGCTATATCAACGCAGCACATTCGAATCATCCGACGGAAAAGTCATACGAGAGCAAAGTCACTCTCAGAGCATCCGGGAAAGGCTGTTGCACAATCCCCCCCTTGGGGAGCCACATTAGGAGCACTTAATTTAATTGTTGATGACAGTTTTTCAGGTGCCTCGATTCTTTTCATCTCTCAGCCTGGAGCCGTGGTGCCGGGGCTTTTTTTTTTTTTGTATTATCACTGTTATTATTTTGAGAGTGAGGGATGGTGGTTATGTGCGCTACGCCGTAAGTGTGTTATTTTTCACGTGGTATTCCATGGACTCCCTCCCTCTCACGCACATATTTTCGCTCGCATGCTTGCACACCGGTGATGCTGCGGTAAATAAAAAAGCTGGGTAAACAAAAGGCACCAGTCAGTAATCATCCTGAGGTAAACAGCCGCCACTATGAAAAGAAATCAACAGTGCTTTCAGAAAATAATTGGTATTTTGCCTTAAATGACCACAGTATTCTCAAAGGAACTATTAACAACAAAGCATGACTTTAGGTTGTATTTAATAACCCTCTGAGAGCTACAATAGACTTGTTTTTCAGTCTTTAGAAAGCAGGTCAGCAGTAGATGTCACATAGAAGATATACATCATCTGAAAGCTGGGAACCTGGAGATGAATGTGAGATGCAGCTCAGCACTGTGTGTCAAGTTGTTCTAGTTATAAATGAGAAATAAACATGAATGCATTAATGCATTTTTTTTACCTCTCGAGAAGTGATACAAATGATCAAAAATCCCTCCATAATACCACGTTAAGATACCAAGACCATAGAAAAAGCCATGCTGTGATTTGATATTAAAATCTTTGACATTTTGAGATTGGATAGAGAGCTCTTCTGTTCTGGAAACTGCTCCGAAACCCCTTTATTGTTAATCTAGCTGGGAGAGCTGTCCATCCTCTGAATGCTCTAGGTCTTTAGTTTGTGGCTAGTTCATGAGGCTGTGATTATCCTAGAGGTCACCACGGGTCAGTTTATACAGTGAGGTCAAGTTTTTAAAAAATTGTCTCAATACTGCACAATAAAATGGCTACTATGGAGGCTAACATCATCACACATGAATACAATTGGGCTCATTGGTTTCACAACAGTCTCAGCTTTAGAGTGATACCCAATTTATACAATTCCAAGATTGTTAAGGGACCCCAGTATGCAGAAATATTCAAATACACCATTTTTAGAATAGGCGAAAATAACATATTTATACTGCATTCAAAGAAATGACATGGTTTTTGCCCCAAACTGCATGTGATTATTATAAAGTGGGCATGTCTGTAAATGGGAGACTCGTGGGTACCCATAGAACCCATTTTCATTCACATATCTTGAGGTTAGAGGTCAAGGGACCCCTTTGAAAATGGCCATGCAACACTAACGCTAATAAAACTAGCATGGTAGGATTGTTACTAATGGATTCCTTGGGTTTTTTAGTTTCATATGAGATCTGGACCTTCACTCTAGCTCTAAAACCTGAACCTGCTGCAGCCTCTGAAAGACGGTAAAGTCTGTGGCGAGTCTCAGGGAGTTAATGTCAGCCTGGTGCACACACACGCAGTGTAAAGGTAGAACAAAGACATTCAATTCAATGAACAGACACAAGTATTAGGCTCCATATTGTGTCCTCACAGGTGCATGTTCTGCTATCTCCCTCTCTATTCAACACAGTCTGTTCTGTCTCTTACTGTTTGTTTTTGCCTTTAATGCTTCTCTATCTTCTAGCACACTGATTCACTAACACAAGAAAAAGCACACACATTTAAAACACCTCTATTTGTGCTTTAGATTTCCTGGGACTGTATGTTAAGCCTTCCCTAATCTGCAGCTCAGCTTCCAGTCTGTGTTTGTGGTGTTAGCAGTAGTCGTAAATATGTCCATAAACCCCACGGTTAAAAAAAAAAAAAAAGAGGTCGATTCACTGATAGGGGGATTATCAGTCTAATCCTCTACATTTTACCATCCCTCAATCTTTTCAAAATATTCCAGCATTTTCTAATGGCCAGATAACGGACTGAATAGCAACGTACAAAAGTTTTATGTGATATTTTTTTTTTTTTTAAAAGATGTGTTTCACTTGCACAGGTCAGAAAAGGTATTCTGACTCACCGGATGTAGGCTGTGGGTATGAGTCTGCCATTGGCAGCGTATCTCACGCAGCATTCTTCTCCCCTTCCATTATCTATTTTGCAAGGACAACGTCGCTACATCCTGGGCTTAGTGCCTTGCAAGACGATTGTGATTGGTTTAAAACTGAAGACAGTAAATTTGAGCAAATGTGATAAAAAAAGTTTAGGAAACGGTCACTACATCCTGACAGTGGTGCATGAGACAAATAACGCTTGGTTTTGACTATTTTCAACATGCCGGGTCACAAACGTTCTCATTTTACAACTAAACAGTACACTACATGATGTTTCCTAAAACATCTGAATCAAGAAATAGGCTTTACAGTAACAGAATATTGATTCATATTTATATCAGCGCTGCCTAGTTTGACCGTTTGTTCAGAGTTTGCGAGTTTCGTGAGCAGTGATTGACAGCTGCTGTAGAGACTCCTCGGCTCTTGTTGTTTTTGTTTGGGTGCGGTGAAATCTTCCAAATGTATTATTACCTTTATATAGTTTACATACTGTTTTACAAACTGTTACACCTCTGTGTTATATATATATTTATTATTTCTCTATACATACTACATTCCTGTCTACACCTCTGTATATATATTATATATAGTACTGCTTATATTCAGTTTTCCCATCTGAAATACTGTCTTCAACAAAAAAATGACATTTACATTACTATTTTATATTTACTTATGTTTATATTTATTTTAACTGTCCTATTTTATACCTTAGATTATCATTTTGCTTTTACATTTACCTGTGTGATTTCTCCTTTTATATATAAATATTTTATTAGCATGGTTGAAGGAACCTGAGGCCAAAGGTTTTTATTACCAATGACCGCTTTGCTGGAATTGATATAATTTATGAAAATAAAGAACCTTGAACCAAATGGCATTAGGAGCATTAAGAGGAGGCAGAGGGACATGATTTTTTCTGTCAGGATATAGTGACCATTTTATAAAAATAACTTATTTGCGCCATTTCTACCCATTGAAGCCAAAATCGTGATTAACATTCGATTAATTGTGCAGCCCTACTGGAAAGGTTGCCAGTTCAAATCCCTTTGGGCCTTTTGGGAAAGTAAAGGAGTACAGCATTAACAGTCTCTTCATATTGTATTTGCTCAAAGTTACCAACTGCATCTTTAAAGAAACACTAAAAAAGCCAGAACGTTTTTTCCCTCTGTACCAGAGTGATGATGTGTGGAGCCAGACCTTTCTTTAGCGCTGACACTGCGCTGTGGAGATAGGTCTGGCTATGTGAGTCTAAATTTAGGAGATTGTGGCAGTCCGGTTTCTGTAAACTCATCACTGAAATCAGCCTTTTCACAGCAACAAAAGCAGGATCCACTAAGAGCCACAGCTGTTTGATCTAATCGCAGCTTTTGAGGACAGTCCACTTCCACCCACTATTTTCATTATTGGGATAGACAGGAACATTAGAAGGGTAATGGTAATGGCGCAACAAGACGATGGCAGGATACAATCCTGTAATTGTAGGCCTGAAAACAGCGGAGCTAACTGAATCCCCATCACTGGGGGCGGCTGTGGCTCAGAGGGTAGAGCAGGTTGTCCACCAATCAGAAGGTCGGTGGTTCGATCCCCGGCTGCTCCAGGTCACATGTCGTTGTGTCCCTGAGCAAGACACTTAACCCCAAATTGCTTCCGAAGGCATAGCCATCGGTGTGTGAATGAGATTAGATCCCAATGGCCAAAGTTGGCACCTTAGCAGCCTCTGCCATCAATGTATGAATGTGTGTGTGAATGGGTGAATGCTGACATGTAGTGTAGAGCGCTTTGAGTGGTCGGAAGACTAGAAAAGCGCTATATAAAAGCAAGTCCATTTACCATTTACCATGAATTGATCGTGTTATTGTAAGTGATAGGTTAAGGCGGAAACTGTGCAACTGCCCTTTGGCGGTTCAGAGCTAATCTGTCAAGCAAACGCGCTCAACTAGTGATTGTTTTCTCTGCTTCATTGCATATGTGTAATTTTCTTCGAGGCTAACTTCTTATGCCAATACTTTGCTAAGTATATATATTTCCCTTTTAGCCATACTATCTTGACAGCATCATCTATATTCATCTCTGCTTACTGCTCCCCTGAAGCCACACAGCTGTAGCTACGAGTTAAACCAAATGATGATTAGTGCTGGCTCTTGATATTTGCCTCGAGTCGATACTGTGCAAAATGCAGTTATTTTTTATCCTCTTAATTTCCATTATAGTAAATATCACAAAAAAAAAGATGGTTTAAGCAAGTAGCAAACGTCAAATTAAGCTTTTTTGTTGGTCTTCAAATGAGGCTTGGCTACATCTGTTTTAGCTTCTTGGCACTAGTTGCTTTTTGGATTCAATTTTACAGCTTACTTTTACGGCTCTGGCTTTTAATGGTAGTTCAGACATTTGTGCCCCAGGTGAGCAGCTTGAAATCAGCTTTAAATCCTCCTAAACTAAAGACAAAATGTGATGGGTCATGCAGCCCAAGCCCATAGGCTTTGGATGCCGTATCTGAGGAGCTCAGGCTGCTAAAACCACTATTTCTTTTTTTTACCTGTTGTCCCATTTTTTTATCCAAGCTGTTTTATTCTTTGCCACCCTGCTTTTGATGTGTTTTTCATTCTTTTCTTTTTCGTATTTTTTTTTAGTTTTTGGTTTTAGCTTGTACTCGTGAAAGCCAACTGAGCACAATGTTCTTTTCTCATCCTGCTTCACATTCACACCTGGGAGCTGCCCACTGTAATTACAGTCCTTATTCCTGTGCAGCCATGTGCAGCTCCAGCAGAGCGGTTGGGTGTTTCACTTACTTCCAGTCGAGTTTGTGAAGGCGAAGAGAAAGAGACTGTTACTGCTACTTCTTTACTTTCCCAAAAGGCCCAAAGGGATTTGAACTGGGAACCTTTCCAGGAGGGCTGCACAATTAATCAAATATTAATTAATTTATAAATGGACATGATCGACTGCGATATTTACTTTTAAAATGTGTGCTCCGCTCACAGAACACTCTGCTGCATAAACTAACAGCGAGCGATGCAGCCGATTGAAGCCGGACTGTTTTCAGCAGTCTCATGTATCCGAGTATTTGCCGGTCACACAGCGGCACGGTCAGTCACATCTCACATACACTCAACGTGTCGTCGGTAAGGGAAGTTCTTAAGCGTGAGTGAAAAAGACATAAAGATAGCAATTAGTCAAAACGGTAAGTCCAAAATGAGCAGTGGAGGAACAACCTTAAAAACATTTGGAACTGGAATTGCACTCGGGGAGCGCAGACCTCCGTCAACGCGTGACTTTAAAAACAGATCACAGCTCACAGCTGGCGGTACGGTGAGATGGTCGGCTTATTATTAACACGGTGTGTTTCCGTGTAACGTATCGGCGGATGCCTCTCTCATTCAGCAGCCTTGTTATGTCTGTATAACGTTACACTGCGTTGTCTCATCTCGTCATACACCGCTTTTTTCCTTCTCACCACGGACGGACAGTAGCTTCCGCACACATATCCACACACATATCGCTCTGCTCTCAGAAGGATGAAGGCGGGGTCACGCGTCATCAACACGTCATCAGTTACACTGCACCCTGTGGTTTAATGCTCAGGCTGATCGGAATCCTTCAAAATATTCCTGAATCCGGATCATGATCCGGATCGCCACCAAAATCCAATGGATTGTTCATTGTGCCACAACCCACCCCTCCAAAAAGATTTCATTTAAATCCAACACGGTCTTTTGGAGTAATCTTGCTAACGGACAAACAAACAAACCAATACACAAACACCCATACTTACTTAAGCAATCAATAATTTGACACAAAAACGGTCCGCCAGAGTCCGACATCACAACTGTGCCCATAGCAACGTTATATTACAACAATGACCAGCTGCCTGTGCATTATCATGCTTATTACACGGCTACTTACTTAAAAAATCTATAATTTGACACAAAAACGGTCCGCCAGAGGCCAACATCAGAACTGCACCCACAGCAACCGTCTGCTATAAAGAAATAACACGCCGTAGAACGCCGTGATTGACCAATCAGAATCGACTATGCAACAAAGCCGTGCAATTATGTATCGTAATTCATCCCCATGATGCTGCGAGTAATCACAGTTATAACGCTATCATGATATGTTCAAGTGTAATCTAGTATAATGTAGTTTTTGGTTAGAAACTTGGATAAATCCATTTGTTTGAAGGAGATGTTTTCACAGCAATAAAAAAAAATAGATATTGGAGAGAGAGAAACATGTTTAACTTTCTAATTTATTTCCTCATCATTTGAATTAAGTGGTTTTATGCAAATAACCACTCTAGATCACAATAACAAAGTAAAAGAAAACCATTTAGAATGTGACGGTTGGAATGTAGCAGTGCTCTGTTTAATTAAATGTGAAATTGCAATAAAAATATTTTGACCCTAATCTATAAATAATCGTGATATCAATATTGATCAAAATAATCTGCAGCCCTACTTTCCAGTCACAAACTGCGTCTATATGCTATTATATAGTCCAATTTATTATGAAGCATTTGCCATGTTTACAAACAACTGCTTAGGTGGAAAAAAAGTGTCATTTCAATGATCACTCCGGGCGAACAGATTTACTCTGCAACAGCAAACGATGCCAAACGATGCTGTTTTTCCCGGCCAAACACAGCTGACACCGCTTAACTCGGATCTTGACGTGCGTCCATTTTTTTTTCAGCCGAGCAGTTTGTGTCTGTCCGTGTGCCTCGAGCAGTGCGAGATGACCTCCATCAGCACAAACAATCAGATAGAGCTCACGTCAGATCATTTCTCGACCAACGCCAAGCGAAAGACGGCGTTAAAAATGGCTCAGGCGAGGCCTGGCCAAACATCTCCCTCTTCTCTCTCTGCGCAGATAAAGGAGTTCTCAGAGGGTCTCTCACACCAACGTGTTGGGAGGCTGAAATAGCGATCCGATCAGAGTGCTGATACAGCCACTGACAAACCGTGAATTAATTGCTGGATGTTAGATTTTTTTTCTTCTTTTTTTTTTTTTTTTCACCCTCTGCTTTTGAGGGCAGTGGTGTTGCCATGGTGACGGTGCTGCAAACTGCAAATGCTGGTTTTCATTCCACAAGTGTTCCCATTTTTTAATTATTAGTGTGCAAACTAAATATTACTATTTTTAGTAAGGCTATCGATCGCATGAATGTCCATAGTTTTATCAAGATCGATCACAAATTAATCACACATTTTTTATCTGTTCAAAATGTACCTTAAAGGGAGATTTAATACTCTTATCAACATGGGAGTGGGCAAATATGCTTGCTTTATGGAAATGTATGTATATATTTATTATTGGAAATCAATTATCAACACAAAACAATGACAAATTTTGTCCAGAAACCCTCACAGGTACTGCATTTAGCATAAACAATATGCTCAAATCACAACATGGCAAACTGCAGCCCAACAGGCAACAACAGCTGTCAGTGTGTCAGTGACTTGACTATGACCCCAAACTGCATGTGATAATCATAAAGTGGGCATGTCTGTAAAGGGGAGACTCGTGGGTACCCATAGAACCCATTTTCATTCACATATCTTGAGGTGTGATGTCAAGGGACCCCATTGAAAATGGTCATGCCAGTTTTTCCTCGCCAAAATTTAGCACAAGTTATTTAGCCTCCTTCGCGACAAGCTAGTGTGACATGAACAAATGGATTTTTTAGGTTTTTCTAGTTTCATATAACACCAGTGGCTTCACTCTAGCTTTAAAACTGAGACCGCTGCAACCTAAAAATCACAAGTTGAGTAAATGCGTTAAAGAAATTTGTGGTGTTAAAACGAATTTGCTTTTACTATTCAAAATATGTGTTTGTGTTTGCATGTGTAGGGCGAGCTATTACAGGAAGGGAGGGCGTGCCATGCTGCCAGTGAAGTGGATGCCACCTGAAGCCTTCATGGAGGGCATCTTCACATCTAAAACAGACACGTGGTGAGAATCCCTGTTTAACATCCCTCACTGTGATTTCACCTGCTATATTTCACACTCAGACGTCTGCCGTCCCAACCTTCCCATCCTTTGTTTTTTTTACCTTCCTCCGTCCTTCAACGCCTTTGAACCTGAGCCATATGTTGTTTTTTTTAATTCCTCGTCTCGTCTCTATTTCGTTCTTGTCCTCTGCTCTCATCCTTTACAGCTTACGATTTATGACTTGATTGTCCTTAGTCTCACCCTCCCTTCTTCCTCTCCCTTCTAACTAATCCGTCCTCGCATCATCTCGCAGGTCTTTTGGGGTTCTGCTTTGGGAGATCTTCTCGTTGGGCTACATGCCATATCCGAGTCGCAGTAACCAGGAGGTGTTGGAGTTTGTAACCAACGGTGGCAGAATGGACCCGCCTAAAAATTGCCCCGGGCCAGTGTAAGTGCAGATCCGAACGAGGAATGCATTCGTATGCTTCACACACAACCACGAGAAAAATGTGATCCCATGGGGCCTAATTAAGTTTCTCCATAACTTAAACAAGACAGAAGGATGCTCAGTTGCACATGATGCACACACACACACACACACACACACACACACACACACACACACACACAGAGGCAGACATGAAAGGCTCTGGTGATTGGCTGATATCGACACGTAAACAGGTTGTGACCTAGAAGGCGTCAGAAAATGTTATGGGAGATGGCTCTCAGTGCTCTCAATATGGAAACCACATTAACAGTTTTCTTTCATGTTTGCCGCCCAATTTGGAAGAAGTCATGGGAAGCTGATAGAGAGCTTAAAAACCATTTCCATATCACACTGTATTTTTCTCTCACTTTTCAGATGCCGCCTCTCATGCCAACTCTATTATAAAACATATATGCACACACACGCGTTTTCACAGCTTCACACCTGTTATTTGCAGTTTTGCAGATTACTCCTCATATGATCTCGCGACCTGCCTTGCATGTTCCTTGTAAATGTGTCTTTGAAAATAAAATAAGCATGGCCCTGTGGTGTTTTAATTAATTTGAAGTTGTGAAACAGTCTCACAACAGGACACACCGATTACTGAAAAGCGAGAGCTACAGTTGGAATCATCTCATCAATTAAAGACGTATCTCAGGATTTAACTTCTGTTCGTTTCTCCTCTTCTCTGCGTCGCCCGTTTAACACAATCACACAAACCGGTGGGAGACAACTATTACGACAATATTGTCAAAATAGATCAATGCGGCATTTGTTATATCAGCGGGTGAGATGGTGCTGGTCAGCCTCAGTTTTGTTTTTTCTACTCTCTACATCTGCATGGAGTGGCAGAAAATGTGTTCCTTGAGTATTTACTCAGCTTCTGTGTGTGTACCCGTTTCATGTGTATATTTAGGTACCGTATAATGACTCAGAGTTGGCAGCACCAGCCTGAAGACAGGCCCAACTTCTCAACTATCCTGGAGAGGATTGACTACTGCTTGCAGGTAACTAAACAGCACACTGTGGGATTCTGCTGCAACGCTAACATGAATTAGGGCTGGAATGATTTGAGGAAAATACCTAAATGCACCATATTGCTCGATTTCAATCGTGATTGTGTTCTATAACTTAAACTCCAAGCCTCTATTGGTTGTTTATAAAGAAAAGCACATGATGAGTTTGTAGTAAGCTTAATCAAAACTTATTTCTGCATGAAAAGAAACATAAAATGAAGGCTTTTTGTTTTGTTGCAGTTGTTTTTGTCATGAATACTTTCACACAGAACATGAATATTGTGCGGCAACATACTTTTTTTTCAGAAGGAGGTTGATTTTATGAGCTGTCGCACCCCGCAAATAAAAGCATCAACCAATCACGTTGTGCGGAACGGGTTGAGTTGCATCTATATTCATGAAACAACAGCACGGAGGCTCCGTAGTCCAAACCAGGACGGCAAATTGTATTACTCCTTTCAACCTTGAAAAAGGCAGCGCAGACCAGTTCCACTCCTTCCGTTCTTACCTTTTACAATAAAAGCCCCCGGTGTGTAAACGCTTTAAGTCAAACACCTTTAAGTACTAAATTTAATGTTCTGAAAAAAATATATATTTTCCTCAAATTGTGTAATATATTACATAAATGGTATATTTGACCTTTATCACACTATATTTTTCTATATAATAATGACTTCCAAAGTGAGATTACATTTATCAATAACCGATTTATGAGTGGTGACCGCATTAACGCAACTTGCAATTTTTAGGTTGTAGCAGGATTAGTTTTAAAGCTAGAGTGAAGATACTCGCATCATATGAAACTACAAAAACATAAGGAATCCATTGGTACCAACCACGCCATACTATCTAACGAAGGAGGTTAAATAACGCTCCAAACTTCAGCTACATTTTGGCGAGGAAAAACTGTCATGACCATTTTCAAAGGGGTCCCTTGACCTCTGACCTCAAGATATGTGAATAAAAATGAGTTCTATAGGTACCCAAACACGTAGTGACGATATCTACTAAGATTTATGATGATTGGATTAATCATGCGATTAATCACGATTCAATACTTTAATCGATTGACAGCCCTACTGACAACGCCTAATGACATAGTTCTACACTGTTAGCTATTGGAGCTAGCTTTAGCTTCATTAGCTGACTGGAGGAGCTGCAGCACCTGTTGCAGAGCTTTTAAGGTGATAGACTTAAAACAATCATATGCTGTGTTTTACAGTTCAACTGGGACATTTCAATGCACCAGTCCACAACTACCTGTCTGAAAAACATGCCATGCAATCAGCTAGTGCTAGACCTCTGCTGTTCTTTTAGAACAATAAAAAGGACACAGTTCACGTTTGAACTGAAGAGTGGTGGTTCTTACTCGAAGAAACCATCTTTCATCAGGCGTTAATACAACAGATATAGGCATAAAGAAGAATATTAGTCAGACAAGTATAGTATACTATACCACTGTACTCAGAATTTATTTAATTAGCTACAGCTGACTAAGTTTTATCACCCTCTCACTATAAACTATTTTTAATACGTGGCGCTTGCAATTTTAAAGATGCATTTTCAAATTGCAAATTTGATCTAATCCCTAACATGAATGACTGGTAACACTGAAAAATACAACTCTGACCTCTTTTACCCCGTGTTAGGACCCCGATGTGGTGACCATGCCCCTGCCTATAGAGTACGGACCCATCCCCGAAGAGGAGGAGCGTGTACCCGTGCACCCTGATGACCCCTCAGCTCC
>CAKALG010039913.1:0-13231 GCA_916700815.1 Helicolenus hilgendorfi
GCAGACGGCCAGCAGCGTCCCGAGTAAAGCAAAATAAGAGGAAAAGAGAAAATACAGACAGAGGGCTGCAGGTTCTCTCCAGAAACATACACCGCCACACACTTCTAGTGGGGCATAAGTGATGACTGAGAGGGATTATTTTTGTATCAGTCTATACATAGTTTTTTAGGAAATTGTTGTATATTATACCTTTTAACTACTTAATTTTCTTTCCTTTTTTTTTTACAGAGCCAATCCATAAATTCACTAAAGCGCTTAAGGACAGCGTAGCTGAGGAGAAGAGCTCTGTGACCTTGCAATGTGAGACTGCACAAACCCCATCAACTGTGGTATGGCTTAAAGGTCACACAGAGCTCAGGGCTGGAGGTCAATATGAGATGTCCCAGAAGGAGGGGATCTTAACTCTCACCATCAAACACCTGGAGGAGAAAGACACTGATATCTACACTTGTGACGTGGGCACCGCCAAGAGCATGGCAAAGGTGACAGTCAACGGTAAGAACATACGTTTATATGTAAACCAGTTTGGGGTAAGTTTTTCTCTTGCAGAGCTGAATATTTTTATGAATTCTGTTTGAAGAGCTATTTGCCTTGAGCATTTTACCGTTAATGTATTTTGCAAGGTTTTTGAGATCAATGAGATGAATGTCATGTTACTCATAATTTGGTTTGGTTTTGCTTTAAAGGCCAGTCGGTGGTTATAGTGGAAAAACCACAGGATGTTAATTGTTTTGAAGGGGAATCTGCTACATTTGTTTGCCGCGTTCGTCCTGCTGATCTGCTCCATGTACAGTGGTGCTTAGATCATACCCCACTGTTGCCGAGCCCGCTCAATGATATTTACGTTCTAGAGGGGGGTTTCCACTCTCTTACTGTAAGAGAGCTGACTCCCTGGGACTCAGGCACCATCTCTGTGGTTGCTGGGGATCAGGAAGTATACGCGACCCTTGTTGTCAAAGGTAACACTGCGCACAAATCTACGTACAGTGTAGATTTGTCAAAAGTACCATAGATTAGATTGAATTGTTACTAAATCCTCCGTATTTTCCTAATAGAAATTTGTTTTCAGTATTTTGATTGTGAGTGTTTTTACTGAAGGGTCTGCTCTGCTCTCTTGTTAAGCATCATTCTATTCTTTGTCTTGGGGTTTGTATGATTGAGAGACTGTTTGCACATCCACAAACTGTGAACAACATCCACCAGCATGTGCAAATGTTTCAAAGTGACCTGTTCCCAAATGCATTGTCTTGTTATGCAAGGTCTGCGCACTGCATAAAGGAATGTTTACTTTGTTGGTGATCTCTAGTGCATTTCAAAAAGGATTTCATTCTGTTGCATTGTAATGAGAGAGTTTGTTTTTAGATAAAGTGCACTGTTGTAGATAAACCTTCATCAAAAGGAACATCATCCCAACTGTTGGAATAATGCTTGGGTTCCAAAAAATGTTGGACAACTGGAGCACAACATCTCACATCATTTTCACATCTAATCATTTTCCATCCTCCATCGCAACCCAAAGAAATGCAACAGCCTGTTTCATATAATCAAGTCACTGTTCATTTTATTTTAGCCCTGCCTGCCAGTTTTAAAGAGAAGCTCAAGAACCAGGAGAAAAAGCAAGGGGATACTGTGACACTTTGCTGCAAGTTATCGAAACCTGCGGACGGTGTTCAGTGGAAGAAAGGCTCTGAAATTCTCAAAGCTGGAGAGAAGTATGGGATGAAGCTGAAGGAGACTTCTTGTGAGCTTCAGATCAAGAATTTGGAGGTTGAAGACAGTGGAGAGTATTCTTGCATGTGCGGGGATCAGAAGACATCTGCAACTGTAAAAGTCATCGGTATGAAGTCTTTTTCGGAAAAGTTTTATATTTGCATAAAACAAGTGTATGTGTTGTATTTCCCAAAGGAGTTGCGTTTGTCGTGTTTTGTTACAACCTTTGTCAGACTATTTATTTCACACGTTTTGACGAGTAATGAAAACTTGGTTGTACAGCATTGCCGCCGACCTTCAAACAGAAGCTGGAGAGCCAGGAGGCTGAGGAGGGAGCAAGTGTTACTCTGCGTTGTGAGCTCTCCAAACCTGGAGTCCCAGTGGATTGGAAGAAGGGGACACAGGTCCTGAAGTCTGGAGAAAAGTACCAGTTGAAGCAGAAGACCTCTGTGAATGAACTCCTGATCAACAAAGTAGTGCCAGAAGACAGTGGAGACTACAGCTGTGTGTGTGGAGACCAGAAGACCACAGCCAGCCTCAACGTTAAGGGTAGGAGGAGGAGTTTTAAAGATTCGGTCCATGAAACGTTTTTACAAAAGCTGTAAAGAACGGCTTCTTGTATGTACATATTTAGACATGTTTCGGAGTCTGGATGTCATTGTGAATTATAACTTGTCAGTGTTTGTTTTTGGTGTTCCGTGTTTGTTTTTTGTTTCATTATTTTTTCTACATTTCACGTCATGGCATGCCACTGACTGCTAACCAACTAATAAATGTTCAGCCCAACCAGTGACCTTCAAACAGAAGCTGGAGAGCCAGGAGGCTGAGGAGGAAACAAGTGTTACTCTGCATTGTGAGCTCTCTAAACCTGGAGTCCCAGTGGAGTGGAAGAAAGGAACACAGGTCCTGAAGTCTGGAGAAAAGTACCAGATGAAGCAGAAGACCTCTGTGAACGAACTTGTGATCAACAAAGTGGTGCCAGAAGACAGTGGAGACTACAGCTGTGTGTGTGGAGACCAGAAGACCACAGCCAGCCTCAACGTTAAGGGTAGGAGGAGGGTTTCTAAAGATTCGGTCCAAGTAACATGAAAAGAAAAATTGTATATAACAGCTTTCTATATACAGTATACACATTCAGACATGTTTGTTTTGCAGTCTTTATGTCATCATGGATTGCAAATGGTCAGTGTTTGTTTTTTTGTTTTATGTGTTTGTTTTATGTTGATTTTTACATGTAATGTCATGGCATGCCACTCACTGCTAACCAACTAATAAATGTTCAGCCCAACCAGTGACCTTCAAACAGAAGCTGGAGGGCCAGGAGGCGGAGGAGGGAGCAAGTGTTACTCTGCGTTGTGAGCTCTCTAAACCTGGAGTCCCAGTGGAGTGGAAGAAGGGGACACAGGTCCTGAAGTCTGGAGAAAAATACCAGATGAAGCAGAAGGCCTCTATGAACGAACTCCTCATCAACAAAGTGGTGCCAGAAGACAGTGGAGACTACAGCTGTGTGTGTGGAGACCAGAAGACCACAGCCAGCCTCAACATTAAGGGTAGGAGGAGGGTTTCTAAAGATTCGATCCGTTGAACGTTTTTTAAAAACTGTATAGAACGGCTTCTTGTATGTACATATTAGGCATATGTGTTTTGAAGTCTTCATTTCA
This sequence comes from Helicolenus hilgendorfi, assembly GCA_916700815.1. Classification (NCBI taxonomy): domain Eukaryota; kingdom Metazoa; phylum Chordata; class Actinopteri; order Perciformes; family Sebastidae; genus Helicolenus; species Helicolenus hilgendorfi. The sequence goes on from CAKALG010039913.1 coordinate 3,372, forward strand.
TTCTGCATTGCAACTTGTCAGTGTTTGTTTTTTGTTTCGATATTTTTTTCTACATTTTATGTCATGGCTTGCCACTGACTGCTAACCTACTAATAAATGTTCAGCCCAACCAGTGACCTTCAAAGACAAGCTGGAGAGCCAGGAGGCTGAGGAGGGAGCAAGTGTTACTCTGCGTTGTGAGCTCTCTAAACCTGGAGTCCCAGTGGAGTGGAAGAAGGGGACACAGGTCCTGAAGTCTGGAGAAAAATACCAGGTGAAGCAGAAGACCTCTGTGAACGAACTCCTGATCAACAAAGTGGTGCCAGAAGACAGTGGAGAATACAGCTGTGTGTGTGGAGACCAGAAGACCACAGCCAGCCTCAACATTAAGGGTAGGAAGAGGAGTTTTAAAGATTTAATCCGTGGAACGTTTTTTAAAAAACTGTATAGAACGGCTTCTTGTATGTACATATTTAGACATGTTTCGGAGTCTGGATGTCATCATGAATTGCAACTTGTCAGTGTTTGTTTTTGGTGTTCCGTGTTTGTTTTTTGTTTCATTATTTTTTCCTACATTTTATGTCATGGCATGCCACTGACTGCTTACCAACTAATAAATGTTCAGCCCAACCAGTGACCTTCAAACACAAGCTGGAGAGCCAGGAAGCTGAGGAGGGAGCAAGTGTTACTCTGCGTTGTGAGCTCTCTAAACCTGGAGTCCCAGTGGAGTGGAAGAAGGGGACACAGGTCCTGAAGTCTGGAGAAAAATACCAGGTGAAGCAGAAGACCTCTGTGAACGAACTCCTGATCAACAAAGTGGTGCCAGAAGACAGTGGAGAATACAGCTGTGTGTGTGGAGACCAGAAGACCACAGCCAGCCTCAACATTAAGGGTAGGAAGAGGAGTTTTAAAGATTTAATCCGTGGAACGTTTTTTAAAAAACTGTATAGAACGGCTTCTTGTATGTACATATTTAGACATGTTTCGGAGTCTGGATGTCATCATGAATTGCAACTTGTCAGTGTTTGTTTTTGGTGTTCCGTGTTTGTTTTTTGTTTCATTATTTTTTCCTACATTTTATGTCATGGCATGCCACTGACTGCTTACCAACTAATAAATGTTCAGCCCAACCAGTGACCTTCAAACACAAGCTGGAGAGCCAGGAAGCTGAGGAGGGAGCAAGTGTTACTCTGCGTTGTGAGCTCTCTAAACCTGGAGTCCCAGTGGAGTGGAAGAAGGGGACACAGGTCCTGAAGTCTGGAGAAAAATACCAGATGAAGCAGAAGACCTCTGTGAACGAACTCCTGATCAACAAAGTGGTGCCAGAAGACAGTGGAGACTACAGCTGTGTGTGTGGAGACCAGAAGACCACAGCCAGCCTCAACGTTAAGGGTAGGAGGATTTGTGATTTAAACCTCTACAGTGTATTAACAGAAAATGCATTTTGCGGAGTAACATGTTTATCTATCTCTGTCAATGCAAGATATATATTGTTCAGATTTAATCATAGACTTATTTAAACATTGATGTTGAATTGAGGGGATGAATATTTGTGTTACACTTTGATTTTGTCTTGACTGAAGCACTTGTTTTTAAATATTTGCTTTTGCTATGAAATTTCTGTTGCTGTCTCTTTGTTTTTTGTTGTCTTGTTTCGGTTTGCTGGCTCACAAAATGTCAGCGTTCTATATGGATGTCTAACATCAGATTCATCAGATGTTTCCTTCACATTGTACGTGGTGGATCAGTCGGTTGGATGTCTTTGCCTGGATCGCTTTGTGTGTACTGTGCTGTGATACAGAGTTTGAATTTTGATCTTTTCTTTGGAATCTTTTGTTCCATCACTTCTTTCACTTTTTCTTTTTCTCTCTCTGCATTTGATGTTACAAAACAAACTAAAGAATCTTTGTCATTTTAGCAGACCGTGATTGTTGCTGCTGTTTTGAGTGTCTTATGTTTTGGTTTTTCTTGGTAGTAGTGTCGACCATTCATATTGTATGTATGCTGGTCCATAAATTTTTCTCGTCTGTTGAAGCCAACTGATTTTTGTTCATGTTGTATTGTAGTTATCAACTATGTTTTATGGTGCTTGCTGATTCCTGAAATTGTTTTGATATACATGTTGTGAGTTATTTTGTCAGATGATATTTAGTTTTTAATTTTGACAGTGAAGTCCTGTAGAAGATCAAGTATGTTACAGCATTCTGAATTGTTTCCTCTCAGCTGTGAAGCTGTCAGCTCCTCCTTCAGCTACTAAACTGGAATCTAAGAGGCAGGAGACCAAAGAAACAGTGGAAGGTATGGAAGGAAGACGGTGATGTGCTGGCTTGACTTTCAGCTTTATGTGCTCTGTCCATCTTGATAATGGCCTTTGTGTTGCCATGTGCAGCCTGCCCTTAAATTGGGCTTGTGCCTTTAGACCTATATAAGTTATGATAGATATATTCTTGCCACATTATTGCTTTCAAATTTACCAGATTTTGTTGGCCGCTGCTGTGTCAAATGTTCCTTTAGTCCTATAGTAGGATTGTGTTTTGCAGTTTTCATGTGGGTCTTTTTCTTCAGTGTTGTATTGCAGTATGTGTAGCATAACCAGCTTATTTAAAACAAAGAATAAAGAAGAAGTACTTTTATTTGTGCTAGTTGTGCTGGTAGCACGTTGATGGTTTGAGAATGATACCTGTTGTTGGCTGGAGTTCACATGTGCATAATCTACTTGTTTGTGGCATGATTCAATGTCTTTACATTATATTTGCGTGATTTGGGAAGACTGAAGGTCTTTGAATTTGTGGCAGTTACACTGGCTTTGCTCAGGTGTTTATATTACATACTGTAGGTCTGGCAATGTCACTGGTTGCTGCAACTATACTTTATGCAGCATTTCTATGTCCATATCATATTCATATTTCAGCCAAGACCTCTGAAGCTCCGTCCATAGCTGCTAAAGACACGCACAAGAGGCAAGAGATATATGAGACAGTAGAAGGTAATTCTCGCAGATTCTTGGCTTTGCTTGGTTATTTAGCCCGTGTGCATTTGTAATTAATCAGTGTATGCAACGCATCGCTTTGTGAAGCCAAAAGTGGGAAACGCACATTAAGCTAAAACTGTCAAACCATGTCTTGGCTGCTGACTGGTGTTATCAGACAGAACGCTGTTGGGTCATGAATTGGCTTACATTGTGTCTTGTTGCTTCAAGAAATTCCTGTAAGGCTCAATATGGATTTACCCTGTGCTATTTCATCTGTCTGCTGGTTAATGTGGTGTTTTTATTTGCCCGTTAATTGTCATGATCTGTGTCATTTTTGGGGTTGCACTACTATTGTAAAAAAAAAAAAAAAAAAAAAGATAGTTTCAATATCATTATCTGTGGATTTCTGTGGTGTCTGGGTGACTTTGTTGCATGAAGGCTGACTTATTAGTATGGAGACATGTTTTTTCCCATTAGCTGTTATTAGCTAGAGCTATCCCAGGGCAACTTCAAATTGTGGGTCCAATGTTATGTTGTGTTCAATTTCATAGCTGCGACACTGCAAACTACTGGACAGACTCCTACACAACAGCTCCTCAAACAGGAAATTCAGAGAGATTTTCAAGAGCTCAAAATGGGAGGTGAAGGTAATGAGACTGTCTGTGCTGTAGGTTATGCTGCCCGGTGAATGTGTAAAATATATTTCTTGTTATCTTGTTACCCTTTGTCTGTATTGCAGCTGTTCTGTCAATTCTATTTTGTGGCAAATACTGAATTTTGTTGTTTATGGCACTTTGGCGGTACTGTGTTGGATTGCTGCTGCTGTGTGTTGCATTATTGATAATGGTCTGTGAGAGAAGGCAGAGGCTTGAGTTGGTATTGTTTGTACATTTATTGATTTTGATTGCTTTCTGTTGCCACCCATATTGCTTTCCCTTGTTTTGACACCTACTGTATGGTAGGCCTGTGTATTGGCAATGACTGATGATACGACACGTATCATGATACAGGGTTTATTCTATATATCACAATATGTTGCAATACTGTATTTTATTATTATTTTTTTGTTATTTTACCTTTATTTAACCAGATAAGTCAATTGTGAACCTTTTTCTCCTTTACAATGACAACCTGGCCCAGAGGCAGCGACAGAAGGCAAGTCGATACGAGACATTAGAACATAGATACAACTAGTGCATTAAAACAACATTAAGCAAATTAAAAACAAGGCAATTTATTGTGATTTTTTTAAATGTAATTTTAGGAAACCTGTTATAGTATAAAGAACACACCGCCATAAGCATAAAAGCCGAGTAAAAAATGTTTTAACTTTTTTTATGCAATCAGAACTGTGGGATCTGCATTTGCATTTATCACAGTCCCTGTAACATCCAACATCATAGTACAACTTTTTGTGCAATCTGAGAATTGATACAGTATTACAAAACATACAATCGTGATGCTCAAGTGTATCTAGATTATTTATTTTTGCACAATTTAAGAATACACAAAAATAACAAATAATATACAGTGCAGGAAGAGGCAGAAAACCCACTGGGCTTATTTGAAGCCTCCACCTAAGTAATGTTAAAATTTCACAACGTTATAGAGAACACAGGAATAATATACAGAACATAATATGACCACATAATAGTGATGACAAACAATTAGAACAAGATATATATAATAACAATAAATATATTTTAAAAATCTATATTTTCTTACACTCCTACTGTATGCACATTAGTATATTTAATCGAACATGAGGACATTTGTCAGTCTGCCGAGTTGTAAACAGGCGACAGCAGACTGGTTGTACTGGGTTATTTTTGTTTATGTGTGCTTTACTAGCTCTGGTTGGCTGTTGTCTTCAGGTTCTTGTTATTGGCTGCTGACTGGTGTTATCAGATAAAAACATGTTGGATCGTGAATTGGCTTTAGCTGTATCTTGTTGCTTGAAGGAACTTTTACTCTACCTTTATATTTCTGACCTGACCTGCACTATTTCATCTGCCTGCTGGTAAATGTGGCTTTTGTTATTCACCAGTTAATTGTCATGATCTGTGTCATTTTGGGGGCTTGTAGCTAGTATTGTGAGAAAAAAGATAGTTTCAGTCTCAACATCTGTTGATATCTGTGGTTTCTGGGTTGTGGAGGCTGACTTATTGGTATGGAGACATAGCTATGTTTACATTAGCTGTTATTACATGTAGCTAGTGCTATCCAAAGGCAAATTCAAATTGTGGGTCCAATGTTGTGTTAAATGTCATAGCTGCGACACTGCCAACTGCTGGACAGACTCCTACACAACAGCTTCTCAAACAGGAGATACAGAGTGATTCTCGAGAACTCAAAGTGGGAGGTGAAGGTAATGAGACACATGTTTGCATGGCTTTTGTCCTATACTGTGACATCCGTCGATACTGTAAGCATGGTCGTCATTTGTTTTGTTCCAGATGTAATTTCAGGCTTGTAGAAAAACACTCTTTTACAAGAAAGAAGAACTAGGCAACTCAGTTGGGATTTACTGTCTGTGCTGTAGGTTATGTTGCCTGATGAATGTGTAAAATACATTAAGATGATGGCTTTTGTTTTCTTGTTAGCCCTAGTGTGTGTTGCTGTTTTGTCAATAATTTTGTGGCAAATACAGTATTTTGTCCAGTTGTTTTAAAGCTTTGTTTACTCCAGTCTGTGTTGAATGTTGAACATTTTGATGCTATATGTTTATGGCACTTTGGCAGTACTTTGTTGGATTGCTTCTGTGTGTGTGTTGGATTATTGATAATGGTCTGTGACATAAGAGAGAGGCTTGAATTGTTTTTGCTTGAAGCTTTTATTGATTTCCATTGTGTTCTCACACATATTGCTTAGCCTCCTTTTGACACTTACTGTATGGACATCATATAACATAAGGACATTTGTCAGAATGCCAAGTTGTAAACAGGCGTTTGTAGACCAGTTGCACAGGGCCATTTGTGTTTATGTGTGCTTTACAGGCCCTGGTTGGCTGTTGTCTTCAGGTTATAGGACTCATCACTGTAAGATTGTGAGGTTAATGCTGTGTTTTATCCCAGTTGAAAAGACTGCTGCTGGAATAGCTGCAAAACAAGACACACAGAGGCAGGGGACCAAAGAGCTAATAGAAGGTATGCAATGATTTTAGCTCTTTATCAGCCTTGTGCTTCTTCATTGTCTCTCGTCACATCCCACTCAGTCTTTGTGTTGCCAAATGCAGGTGTTCTTTCTCTACTGAGCTGGTGTATCTATAGTGTATATGTAAATAATATATGGTGAAATTAGTTGTTAAGGTTAGGTTAACAGAATGTCACAATATAAATATAGGGAGAGATGGTATAATATTGAATCATATTGGCGTAGGGCTGGGTGATATGGAGAAAATAAAATATCACAATATATTTACCAATTTCTAAGGATGCACTGATCCGACTTTCTCAGTCCGGATACTGATAGCGATACTGAGTACTGATCCGATACCAGTGTTTAATTAAAAAAGCTGTATCCCTCACTGTGTGGAAGTGACTGGGATCATTCTGTTATGTGTAAGACAACCTCAGACTTGACTTAAACATCACTTTTCTAACTTGTAAAATAAAATGTAACAAATAAACACAAAGATATAAATTTACTGAATTTTTATTTATTATTGAAATAAATTGTGCACCAGCAACTTTGTAAAAAAGTCTTCAAAATTAACATGAATTACAATTCAAGTCTAAGTCTATTCAAGTCACCTTTTTAATGTGGCAACAAGTTGTCAAAACAAACAAGAATTAAAATTACAGTATAGAATAAATATAGTATATAAACATAGAACTAAATTGAATAGATTCATTGTCACTGATATCTGATCCAGCTCGTTAGGTCAGTATTGGCCTGATATCTGGTATCATATCGGTGCATCCCTACCAAATACTTCAATATTTATATTGCGACGATAGGGTTGACCACTGGTGCTTTTTTGCAAAATATTTACACAATGAGATTTCTGATAAATAACCATCAGTAATGTGGATGTAATGACTAAGTGGGTAAAAGCAAATAATAGAACAGCTATTACAGATGAACAGATCAGAACATTACATCACTTTACTGTGACGCAGCCTTTAAAACCAGGAAAAGACAACGCTTATGCCATATTACGATATCCAAAATCAAGGACGATATCTAGTCTCATATATTGATATAATATTGATATATCACCCAGCCCTATATTGGATGTTGTATTAATGCTTGGCCATTGCTTTTATGTGATGTTTTTCAACCGTTCTCGCACAGCAGTGTCTTGTGATTCCTTTTGTTAAGTGTTTGTGCTTCTTGGGGTTTTTGGTGGTAGTAAAATGAGTGAAAGAGCATAATAGAGATTTTTGAGCAGCTATTTATCATATACTGTAGATAATTGTCACATGTTGGTTTGTGAGACATACTGTATACTGTATTGTGGCTTGTGACCCTGTGCTTAGGCTTCAGTGTATGTTGTTGTGCTTATATTAAAAGCTCCAGTTATAGGTCAGTGATTGACGTTACTGATGATATGATGTGAACAACTTCAACAATGTGAGAGATGAAAGTGTATAATATATTGTGTAAATATTGCACGTGTACTCAGCAAACGTTAACTGGATTAATAGGCGATTAATGAATAGAGATAATTAGAAATAAGATTTGTGGCTGCTGGCTCTGCAGTGATTCAGTTATAATCAGTCTTAAATGTTTTATCACAGCAGAGAGGCGGCCAGATGCTCCAGCTGCTGTGACATTACACTCTAAGGATTCCAAAGTGGTGGAAGGTATGAACCCATAGTCTAACATTATCTATATATAGCACTACTGTCTTTGTTGAACAAGCTCTCGGTCATTGTTTTTTAAGATACTGCTTTTCTTGTTGCACATTGCATGAATATACATATCATCTGAAAAATTAAGTGAAGAGCTTTCACCACTGTCAGTTCAGACAAATGTCAATCATGTGAAGACGTTATCGTGTTGTCTTGGATGTTGTGGCTCCAAAACACGTGTGGCACATTTGCTTCTGATTTGTCGTCTTGTTCAGTCTGTTGGTGAAGACTTCCACATTGTTTAAGTTGCATTAAAACCTACATTATATTGTCTACAAATAACTTCAGTTACAGCAGAGAAGCCACCAGCTTCAGCAGTGACCTCCACAGTTGAACCTGAGAAGCAGGAGTCCAAAAAGAGAGTTGAAGGTATGTGGTAGTGTTATAAAGAAACACAAACACAGTTTGTACTGAGTGTAAATGGGATTCTGTTGGTATTCAGTAGGTTTCTTGTATGCTGGGATAGCATACTACACTTACAGTCTTGTGTCATGAGGGTTTTGTCAATAGTCTGGCACAGTTGTTCTGTTGTCACATTTGTTCTTGTTGGCTGACGAGTTGGAAATTGTTTATTGGCAATTGCATTTAGTCGGATTCAATCAATCCTCACAATTGATTTCATTATTGTTGGTGTTTTTTTGTGTAATGTACCAGTTTGGCTACATCCTTTGTTGCTTTATCCGGCTTAAATCCCACTATTGTTGCATTTGCGCTGCTTTGTGTTTAATGCAGTACATATTTACGGTCTAATTAAGTTTCATCTGCAGATATTCAAAAACCCTAGTTTATTCCTCTCAGTTGTTTTGTTTCCCATGTGGATTTTTGTATGCTGTGTAATCAGTCTGGCTTGTTGTTGCTCACTTCGTATTCACCTCTTGAATCTTGTTGTTGTTGTCGCCATAAAAGAATAATTAAGAGCTATGTTTGATGGACTTGGATGGAACTGGATCATTGGCTGTGCACCAGTGTTGTGTGTGTATGTGTGTGTACATACTAAAGTAGCCATACGTTTCACTTGTTTAATTTTCTTTTTTTGTTTTTACTTTTGCAAAATATCAAATGATCAGTCAGGTAAGTTGAAAATGTGCATATTTTTACACAGCATACTGTAGTCTTTATCTGGGATTTTGAAAGCCTGAGTTACAACGATACACATCAACACCTTATCTAATTGGTTCAATCCCCAGTTCTTCCAGTCATAGTCATCCGAGACCTGGAGAGCCAGGAGGCTGTGGAGGGAGATAGTGTCACTCTGCAATGTGAGCTTTCTAAACCTGCACTCCCCGTCGAGTGGAAGAAGGAAACTCAAGTACTGAGTTGTGGAGAAAAGTACCAAATGAAACAAACAGGATTCAGTTATGAGCTACAGATCTTGGATTTGACACCTGGAGACACAGGAAGCTACTCATGCTGTACAGAGGACACAGTACTCTCAGCCTCTCTTGTAGTAAATGGTAGGATGGAGACCATGTCAACGTCTCATTCTGCCTTCTTCTGCCATCAAGTCTTTCATTTCATTTTTGAATCCATTCTTCTTTATCTCACTCATTCTTGACCTTGTTGCTTTCATTCATCAGCTGCCCCAGTTCTTTTCACAAAAGAGCTTGAGAGCCAAATGGCCTCAGAGGGGGACAGTGTGACCCTGCACTGTGAGCTCTCTAAACCTGCTGTTCCTTTGGAGTGGAGGAAAGGAGAACTTGGTCTTTGCCCTTGTGCCAAGTATGAAATCAGACAATGGGGACACCTGGCTTCACTAGTAATCCATGATGTTGACCCAGAGGATGCTGGGAGTTACACATGTGACACTGGTGTCCGTCAAAGCACTGCACAACTAGATGTGAAGGGTATGCTTGCTAAAACCTGTTGTTTGTAGTGGAGATACTTGAGTTACTGAAGACTCGCTTGACTAAAAGTTGTATTACTGTAAATATTGAACATTGAACATGAGTTATATAAGAATAAGCTTTTATTTTATCTGATTTTAGTTAATGTTGGTTGTATAGATACATTATTATGTAGTGTGTGATGAAAACCATAAATACAGGAGAGGCGTC
>CAKALG010039919.1:0-12867 GCA_916700815.1 Helicolenus hilgendorfi
AAAAAAAAAAAAAAACAGAAGTTTGCCGTATTCAAATACCTTTTGTCGGACGCCCTGTTTCTATTTAATCCTGACGCTTGCTTTGAAAGCGCCGCAACGGATGAGGAAAAGGTGATTGGTGAAGTTGAAATGAGGAGATATCTATACGATACCTCCTCATTTCACTACCAAAACCTAAGTAAGGAGGCAGATGGCTGGAGGGAGATCACCAGGAGAAAGTTTCCTACTTGCTGTTGGCTATATTGTAGGTCATTTCCAGTAAATATCACAATATTAAACATGGGTTATCTGTTTAAAACGTACAAATATCAGAAGATGGCGGGTATTAGTCACCCATCTTTTAAGTAGTTACGTCTCCAGTCTGATCTCGAGCGCAAAGCTGATAAATAAGTTGTTTTTTACATCACGTATCGTAACGCTTGCTGTTAGGAGACAGTGTCACTCTCTCTGCGGCCGAGTTCTCGGCCATCGTTACGGTTGTTGTTGCCCTAACGTTGCATTTACACGTTACACACTATGACCCTTGCAAAAATGTATAATATGATAAAAAAATAATGTGTTGTGATTATTGTTATAAAACATTAAGACTATTTATGTTTGCTTATAACTATAACTATACAGTGCTATAAGCAGATTATGACACATTATAAGTATGGTTATAATGCATTATAGAAATGGGCGTCAGAGAAAGTTTTTCCAAAAAAAAACATTTGCAGACATCACCTTTTTCAGTTTCTGATATTTCATAAACCAAATCATTAATCAAGATAATGATTAACAATAATGAAAATAATTGTTTGTTGCAGTTCTAATATAAACTATAACTATATGTTTTTTCTCACAACATGCACTCTCTGCGGCCGAGTTCTCGGCCATCGTAACGGTTGTTGTTGCCCTAACGTTACATTTCATTTTCAGTTAATGAAAATTACGTTGTATGACTTCCGTCAAGCGGTGCATTCAGTGCGCGAGAGGCAGACAGCATGTAGTGCTGCTTTTTTTTTTTTACAATTCAAATATATATTTGTTGGCAGCCCTACATCAATAACAATAGGATAATGGTGTTGTCAATGTCCTTATTTTTCTTACAGTTTTCCAGGTCTACTTACAATTACTTACAATTCCCGGCACATTATGCAACTTACCCTGATAGTTGGTAATCAGAGAGAAGCAACACTAATTAGATAACTGCTACTTTGCTTAGAGTTCTCATTTTCAAAAAAGTAAAACAGAGAGACCAAAAGTTAACACTCTAAAATCATCAGTCTAAAAATGAGAAACAATCCTCCAAACTCCAACAAAATTTGGCGATACTTTAGTTAATTGGTCAGTTTATTACCTTTGTAGTCCTCTCATCATTGATGGTGGGTGGGTGTCACTAACTCCCACCTTTTCCAGCAGATATTCCACTACAGAGGGGTTGTGGTAACCATGGCAACTCTTGAGTATACACTCATACGTCTCAGTGGAGTCAGCGGCTGCACGAACGCTACGACTAAGAAAAGGGGAGAAGAGGCGAGAGGAGTCAGAGTCCCATGCTAGAACTGAACACTTCGGCCTTGTTCAGACTTCCAACCCAAATCTGTTTTTTGGCATATCCAGATTGATCTTAGAAAGTCTGGAAATCAGATCCAAACCACATTTTGGAAGTGGCTTGAAATGTGATTCCAGTCGCCTTTCTACAGATGCGTCTCAGTCCCGACACTCTGGCTGCTCAAATCCGATTTCAAAGTGTCGTTTTTGCGTCATTCGCTACTAGCTGCTACTAGCAGAGACTTATGGAGGACAATATGGAGGTGAACAACAGTCCGTGGACAGACGGCTATATAAATTGTCTGCTGGCACTTTGAAGCCCGCCATAACTGCAGCAAGGGACATCGCAATATACCGGCAAATACTGTATACCAGCCTCCTGGAGGAGTTCTGCACACCGACTTGACAGTGAGATTGTTTGGAAGGTGAAATGATGGACCTCCATTTTTCATGCTTCCGCTTTGGAAAGCCACCAGTGTAGCTACGTAGTTACTGACGCCTACGTCGTTACCACAGCTTCCCATGCAGATAGTTTTGGACAAGGGCTTGGCAATATGATGATATATATTGCCAAAACTATATAAAAACTAGAGCTGTCAATCAATTAAAATATTTAATCAAGATTAATCGCACATTTTTTATCTGTTCAAAATGTACCTTTAAAAGGAGATTTGTCAAGTATTTAATACTCTTATCAACATGGGAGTGGACAAATATGCTTTCTTTATGCAAATGTATGTATATATTTATTACTGGAAATCAATTAACAACACAAAACAATGACAAATACTGTCCAGAAACCCTCACAGGTACTGCATTTTTGCCGGGAGTCGAGAAGGTAGCCCAACTGGATCTACAGTTCTTAGCTGCACTTAAAGGGCATATTTATCTTCTCTGGTGATCACAGAGAAAATGTTTACATGAGCATTAGTCATGAATGCAGCTGATCTGTATTAAATAATGTAGTGCAGCTAGAATCTTCTGAAGTACGGCGTGACAGGGTGAAAAGGTTGCTACCATCTACAGACAAATTAGGTAAATTTTCATGTCATGCTGTGTAGTTACCTGTAGTGGATGGGCAGCTCCTCCCGAGGAAAGACACCCAGTTTGATGTGCTCAAAGTTGGGAGAAATAGACGCCTGATGGAGGGAAACTGTGATTTTCTCCTGGTAGCGGTCAATATCTTTCACTGCAGCTACAGAATGAGAAAGATCAAAACTCAGAAGATTTGACAAATATTTCTGTGGAGTGTCCAAAACAGTTACACTTTCTATAATGCTTGTGTCTATAATGTATTATAAAGATACTTATAATGCATTATAATCTGTTTATAGCACTGTATAAAACAATGCATTAAAAAAAGATTATAATGTATTACAACTACGGAAATTAGAATACACTATGACCCTTGCAAAAATGTATAATATGATAAAAAAATAATATGTAGTGATTATTGTTATAAAACATTAAGACTATTTATGTTTGCTTATAACTATAACTATACAGTGCTATAAGCAGATTATGACACATTATAAGTATGGTAATAATGCATTATAGAAATGGGCGTCAGAGAAAGTTTTGCCAAAAAAAAACATTTGCAGACATCACCTTTTTCAGTTTCTGATATTTCATAAACCAAATCACTAATCAAGATAACGATTAACAATAATGAAAATAATTGTTTGTTGCAGTTCTAATATAAACTATAACTGTTTTTTCTCACAACATGCAGTCAGGGCTAGATGAGAAACATATCACTGTCATCGGTTCAACAGAATATGATTGGCATCTGACAGTGGAAGAGACTGAAAGCAGCTCTGGTTTTGCGTTGGTGAGAGCATGTTATTTCAGACACTGATAGGATGATTTGAGTGACTGATATGAGTTGGAAAGCTTATCAGATGCCAAATCACTGCACAGTGGTTTATAATGCTATCATTTAATTCAACAATGCACTGCACTGTCAGTTTAAATCACATTGCATTGCAGCAAATATGGAGCAAGGTTAAACTCTGAACAGTTTAAGGACCTCTTGGGATATGATTCTGGGATACTGGTGGCAAAAAATTGGTTGTTTTGGAGTTGGCCTCCACTCATTGCAAATACGCTTACTGTTATATCAAGCCAATTTCCGCCCCAAAACCTGTATGATTCAAAAGTCAACTTGTTGAGGATCAAAGCCTTGTAACTTTAGGGAAAACAAGCCTGAAGTCTGTCTGTTAGAGAAAGTCTGCACACAGCTGCTTGTTGAAGACAAAGCAACTACGACACTAACCTCTGATGAAGTCCCCGATCTGGTAGTAGGAAAGAGGATCATCATGGCTGCCAGTGGAGGGAATTTCTCTGATGTGACATAGAGCCTGAAGGTAGAAAAGAAAGGAAAAGTTTAGATATGACAGATGTTTTCTGTGATTGCAACAGGTTTGTGGTCGAACAGGAAGTTACTGAAAAATCTATAGTTCAGTGAATTCCTGGAGGACTGCCGGTCACGCTGGCTCCTCAGAGCCTTTAGGGCAGTATATTTCCTGAAGAAGCTTAATGTAAGTTGCAACACGGCATTCATAGCCAAGAGGCACAAAGTGCATACATGTCAAGCTGGTGATTTAAGACCTCAACGTGTGCACATTGTTAATCCCACTGACAGTCATTGAGGAATACACAGAATCAGCGTTGGTACTGGTATAGCTGGCCAACTGACAATCCAAGTCTTCTGCATCTACAACGGTTGACTGGTTGGTTTAGATCTGTTACGATGTGTATGACATGGAACAAGTGCATTCAATTGATTTAGCTTGTTGACATACCGACAACTCTAGGTCTTCTATGTCTCTCCTCAGTCCTCCTGCCGTGCAAAGCAGAGTGAGAAAGATGCCGTATTCTCTAATGTTGTTGATCCTCCCCACCACAATGTCTCCTCTTTCCAAGTCCCTGTACAGCATGACTCTTCTTTCCTCATAAGACACCTCCATGAATAACTCCACTGGTGGCATGATGGCATATGGCTCTGGGAAAGCAGAAGCAGAATCAAACAAGTTGCATATAATGATACATTTCTCTATATTACACTACGAATATATCCACATTAAACCGCTTAAATTCAAAAACATGTTTTCCTCTGTTATGGCCCTCCATCTACACTCGGCTTGCAATTTTTTCTCACCCAAAAATTGAGCTTTTCCAAAACTCACTTCAGAGTGGATAAATCTTAAAACGCCAGTTCAGCATTTTAGCATGTATGGGGAAAACTGAGCTTTTGCTAATCAATGTCATAAGCCTGCCCAGTCACAATTGGGGGCTGTGTGGCAATTAAGAGAGACAACTTCTTGTTGTCTATAACCTTCTCTGTGATCACTCATTTTAGATGTCAATATAGCCCATCACACATCACAGCTGTTATCATTAACGTGTAACGTGTGACCCGTTTTTAATTTGTCAGATGACACTGCGGTCATAAAATAGTGATGTGATCAGCACCCCAGTGAATTTGCTTGGTACTGATGACTGCTTGGTTAACGGTTATGAGCCACAAACTTCTATTTTAAAATCAAATCAGGCCGCCTTAGCAGCAGCGCCGTCTCACGTGCTGCTCACGTGACGCCTCCTGTGTAGACGTGGTGTATGCAATTCTGCTGTTGCAGAAACAGAAAATTATGCACATGAGCATAATTGAATGTACATTTTGCTGTATTTGAACACGGTATAGGTAATCACAGAGAGCAGAGGGGGACTGAACAACAGCTTAACAAGCTGAGAGCTCAGCATTGCAGCTGACAACTTTCCAGTTGGCCATGATGCAACGTTTTTGTTGTTGTTTGCAACTGAAAAGTGGACAAGGGCAGACAGTGATTTAGCTGTTTTGCTATAGTTCAAGTGTTTTAGTGTAGACAGAGATCTTTACAAAACAAACAAATTTGAAGGATTAGTGCGGACGGAGCCCGAGAGATGCGGTCAAACCAACACGCACCTGCAGCGTCCTCCTCCTCATGTTCCTCTTCTTGATGAGTGGCGGTCTTCCATGTTGGACAGAACAGGATGTCAGCTTTCCTGGCAACGAACTGCTCCACAAGAGGACTATCCTGCCCATCACTGTTGCTGCACACAAAACACACATGTTCAGCAGAGGCTCTTTAGCGAATAACCCGTTGTCACAATAAGTGTTGTGTAATGCACGCCTGGCAGACAGGTGCATAGGAAAAGGAAATCAGGGAAAAGAAACGGCTGAACTCTCGCACACTATCAGTGCTGAGTTTATTAGAGATACAATTTTCGGTCATCGACCTTCATCGGGCATCAAATCCACAAAAGAACATCTTTATTCTAGAGCCTTAGGCTGCAACAACCAATAAAAAGGGGCATCACATCGCCAACACCTGAGACAGGTCAATTACAATATTACTAATACAAACATCCTTAAAATAGGACTGGAGCTGAAACAATCGATCTGTAGTTGATAAGTCAATAAAATAAAAAATGAATCAGAAACTATTTTGATAATTTGTTAACTGATTCAGTCATTTTCAAGCAAAACTGCCAAATTCCAGCTTCTGCAAATTTGAAGTTTTCAGCTTTTGTCTGTTTTATATTATAGTGAACTAAATATCTTTGAACTGCTGGTCAGACAAAACAAAGCAATCTGAAGTTGTCATCTTTGTAACTGAATTGAATTGTGCACTTTTCACTATTTGCATAGAGTTTATAGACCACAATGAAAATAATTGTTAGTTGCAGCCCTAAGAGCAGGGAATGAAATTAGCACCTGCAAAATAACAGGCTAAATGTTGGCTGTTGCAGGTGAAAATTGCAGGTCACCTGCCACCATGGTAGACAGGTTTTCCTTATATTAAGGATTATTTTTAAAAAACAATTCTAAAGCCTAAATTAAATATATTATAACACTTAATTTTACAGGTCTGCTAATTTCATGGTTACTAGGTGATAATTAGCAAGTAACCTATTTGAAATTTCTTTGGAATTACTGCCAAATTACCCCAATATTTACCTCAAAATGTATTGAAATTTACTTTGTTATAAACATTAATTAATAATTATACTCCACTATTTCTCAATTGCTGGTAATTAATTTAATATATTTCCAGGAAAAGAATACAAAGTTAATTGATCTAATCTATTTCCATGTCTACTGAAGATAGAATTATTAAATAATGTTTATAATAAAGTAATTTTCGGTAAATGTTGAGGTAAATATTGGAGTAATTTCGCAGTAATTCCAAAGAAATTTCAAATAGGTAACCTGCTAATTATCACCTAATTACCATGAAATTTGTGGACCTGTAAAATTAAGTCTGACCAAATATAGTCATGGATTAAGGTTACATGATATATTCCATAATTTTACAGTCTGGTATCACTGACTCAGTGTTTACAGTTTTAAAGTGTTCTACTTAGATTTCAGAAGTGGCAGTGGCTGGTAGAAATGTTCAGTGACCTGCTCAGTGGAAGGTGAGGAAAAAGGTAAATTTCAGACCCTGCCTAAGAGAGACCAACAATATGTCAAGATCTACATAATACAAATGAGAAAAAAAACTAGAAATAGAAAAAAATATAACAAAACATTAGATAGGCTGTGCAAGCTACGTGGTGTTTTTTTTTTTTTATTTACTAGAGATGTTCAAACTAACTCACCTTTCACAGGTGACCTTGCACAGGTCAGCCACCACAGCTTGGAAGTCTGGGTTTTCTGTTTGTTCACATTTCAGCTTGTTGAACAGTGATTCTCCATGATAGGTGAGACACTGCCTCAACAAGTCTCTGTCCATCCTACTGCTACCAGACTGCAGTCACATTATTGTCCAAGCCAACAAAACACAGCAGCTGTTGAGAGTCGTTGGCTCTGATTATAACCACTTAGCAAAAGTGTTATTTGTCTTGCTTTTTTTAATCGTTAAGATAACAGCTTTTGTGCACAAACTCTTAACGTATTTAATTATTTAAGGTCCATTAAATACAGTTTAATGGACAGCGTTTAGCTAGCTAGCAAAACAAACGCTAGTTAGTCCTGCTAACACACTGCCACGTTGATATTTATCTTCATAAAACTCACAATATTCTGATAGTTTTGCAGCTGCTAAGTGCTCCGTTTTCTATAACTACAACACAACTATCGTTTTAATAACACAAAGTTAAACTAGAGCAGCAAACTGGACTCTTCTTGCTCAGATCTTCATGAAGAGAACCATCGCCACGACAACTGGACTACTGCGCATGTGCGTGTGTTTGTGTTACACTGAAAACCAATCGGGAGAAACAAATTCCAGATAGGAACTAAAAAGTGGCCGGATCAAAACATGAATTCAATAATTAAAAAAAGGAGTTTAAAGAAATTCCAAATTAAACGGAAAAAATGTATTAACTACAATACACCATAGTGTCTCCTCTTATAGGCAAGGCAAGGCAACTTTATTTGTATAGCACATTTCAGCAACAGGGCAATTCAAAATGCTTTACATGAACATTCAAGAACATTGCAGCAAAATGCAAAAGAACATTAAGACATAATTAAAACAGTTATAAAAACATTAAAGATTAGAAAATAAAAACAAGGTAAAAATAAAAGCTAGGATAGATGCTAAAATAGAGTATAACACACAAGAGTAAAAGCTCTAGTGCAGTATAAGATCATTAATTTAATAAAACGCAGTAGCAAACAGGAAAGTTTGGAGCTTTGATTTAAAAGAGTTGGAGTTGGTCCTGCAGGTTCCTGGGAGCTTGTTCCAAATATTTGGTGCATAAAAACTGAACGCTGCTTCTGCATGTTTAGTTGTGACTATGGGGACACTAAGTAGACCTGATCCAGATGAACCTGAGAGGTCTGGATGGTTCATAACATAGCAGAAGATCAGAAAGGTATTTTGGCCCTAAACCATTTAGTGCTTTGTAAACCGGCAGGAGTATTTTGAAATCAATTCTCTGAGAGACAGGGAGCCAGTGTAGAGACCTCAGAACTGGACTGATATGATCCACTTTCTTGGTCTTGGTGAGGACTCTAGCGCTTGTATTGGACTGTAACTTATAACCTATAGCAGTTATGTTAAACGTAAAATACGCTACTGCAGTTTAGCCCTACAAACCAAACAGCCTTTACTAGCCATTATGTTCTCACCCTCTCACAGGCACAAGTTTTTGACTTCCAATTTCCAGTGAACTTGGAAACACACAGGGACGACACACAATCAGCACGGGCTTCAGCTCAGTAACACATTTTTTTTTTATCAGAGTTGAGCTTGAGTTCACAGCAACAAAGTAATAACATAGTAGAGTTTGAACTGACCAAAAAGCAGAGAGAGCAGAAGCAGAGAGGAATAGCATTACATAAGAAACCGGTTTGACAATATGGATGAGAGTTTCCAGAGAAGGCTTTGAGCCCATTAAGTACAATGGCATTTGGATTATGGGAAACTCATGTTAATGGTGATGTACTTTCCCTTCCATTTAATTTAGAGTTACTTAATACCAGCTAAAGTGGTTCTTAAACCAAGAAGATTCTCAGTGGAGTATCAGTATGCATCAATTATGTCAGGGGTTCTCAAACTTTTGGTGTCCAGGGAACCCCTCTTAATCGTAACCTACCATTTGCGCTCTTAGATGCCATTGGAGTTATTTGTAAGCCTATTCTAAAACATTTCAACCTAAATGTTTCAGACCTATTTCATTCAGAAACATATTGTGAATCATGTTAAGATAAGATGACATAATCCTTTATTAGTCCCACAGTGGGGCAATTTGCAATGTTATTGAACATTAATACCATTTATTTAAACCTTTCAGAAAATGAACGGTAGAAAGAATGGCATACATGTATTCCTAATAAATTTAGATATTTCAATTTACCAGTCTAAAGCTGACTTTCAGTAAGTGCTTCAACTTTAAAATAATGAACTTACTAGTGTGTGTAACAACCATATCAGAGTTTGTGTTGGCCCAAAACGTGGGTGGGAGTAATGGACACAATATGCTTTGTTTTATTGGAGCAAATGGACCCCATCTATAGATACACAGTTTTTAATGATACAGAACAATTTTCTAATTTATAGCAAATTATTTCGGGGACCCCCTGACAGAGTTCCACAGACCCCACTTTGAGAATCACTGAGTTATGTTGCCAAAATATCTGACAGCGTTAATTTTCTTGGTAGAATTCTGTAAATGTGTTTGGTTAATAACTTTTGCTTTTATGCATTTGAATGAATTAAAATATAAATCATTCCCTACATGTTTCTCTTGTATTACTTAATTATTCACATGGTGGAGAGAAGGTACGTGTATTAAATCTATGGGTGAGCAAATGTCTTCCACTGTGTTTAAATATTACTGTAGTAAAACTATCATGGAATGAGAAAAGTCCTCCCAAACAAATATCAATCATAATATAGGATAAAAATCAAGCTCTACCACTTTCATAGAGGAATTATGGTGTCTTGGTGCGACGAGTACCCCATTCTGTGTTAGCATGATGATCCCATATTGGCTATAGCTTAGAATATGAATCATCGTCCTTTGAGAAAAGAATGATTTCACTGATGAAAAACATTAAAATAAAGACCTACATGTGTAAAGACTATCCAACCTTACAAATCATGACTTACTAGAAGGTGATCCATAAAGCAGTTTAAGTAATTGGCAAGTACTCTAAAAAAAAAAAAAGGATTGTCAGCCTAATGCCGCATGGTGGAAAGTCACTGTGGATTTTCTCAATTATATGATGTGTTTTATGATTTATTTTGCATTGTCCTCTATATTGTGCGTCTATGACTTATCTGGTTTTTCAGGTTATATGAAAGTAGCCTCCGTCACAGATGCCTTGTCACTCCCTCCATAGCTGAGGGAGGAGTAAGCCGCAAACTAAATGTGACAAACGATCATTGACAAACTACTTGTCTACACCCGTAACTCACCATGGAGAGAAAAATCCTTTGTTGGATATTTTTGTTTGGATATTTACATACATCCTCTGGACAAAGTAAGTGATATTTGTATGCCTTTGATTGTTTTTATTTTACTTTCTAATATGCCTTATTGTATCAGAGCAGATTGGAGACAGTAGTAGTGTTAAGTATTCAAAACGTTTTTCACTAGGTCTATTACAGTCTGTCTTTTAAATTTGACATTTTACAAAATATTGTTATTCATTATTTCCTGCTATTGATCTCTCCTAATACGAAGCATAATGCATTCACTTGAAAAAAAAAGTTTGCCCCTTTTTTCTGGATTAACAAGATTATTAACTCAGATCTCTGAGAAAAGTTTCCATGGCCACCAGCCTGCTGTGACCCCCGGCTCTCTAGTAATATTGTGTTTATCCTCACCCATCACTGCCTGCCATTATGAAATCAAATTCAATATATTCAGGGTTCTTCACCATACGCTTTGGAGCTTTTACTGAGGAAGGGTTGTCTCCCACATTACTTTTTCATTTAAAAAATTGATCCATTTTGGGTCATGCATGCATCCGAAGGATTTTTAGCTAGTTAACAGTGGTAAAATATATTTGCATTATTGGCGCGTTAATATTCAAATGTATCTGGTCATTAAATTATGCATTATAATTTTATTTATTTTATTTATGGGAATTCTTGAGCACATTTATTTATAAAAATAACTAGCTTTGTAAATTACACAATAAAATATTTGCCGTGGCCTACTAGATGGCGCTTTGAGGCTCATATGCATATGGAAATACTGAGGTATTTGATATGATTGCTTTTCTGAAATTCTTTCATATTAATATTACGAATAAATCACAACTGCAGCCACCACAACTCCTGCGGCAATCACGACAACTGGGGTTCCAACCACCACGACTCCGGCTACATCTACCACAACTCTGGCTGCAATGACCACAACTGGTGTTGCAACTACTGCAACTACTGCTGCAATTACAACAAGTACTCCGGCTCCAACCACCACAACTCCAGTTCCAACCACCACCCAACCAGCTGCAACTACAACAACTACAACAACTACTCCGGTTCCAACCACCACAACTACAACTACAACAACTACTCCAGCTGCAACTACAACTACAACAACAACTCCGGCTGCAACCACCACATCTCAAGCTGCAACTACAACTACTCCGGCTGCAACCACCACAGCTCCAACTACAACTACAACAACTACTGCGGCTGCAACCACCACACCTCAAGCTACAACTACAACAACTACTCCGGCTGCAACAACCACAGCTCCAACAACAACTACAACAACTACTCTGGCTGCAACCACCACACCTCAAGCTACAACTACAACAACTACTCCGGCTGCAACAACCACAGCTCCAACAACAACTACAACAACTACTCTGGCTGCAACCACCACAACTCAAGCTGCAACTACAACAACTACTCCGGTTCCAACCACCACAACTCCATCTACAACTACAACTACAACAACTACTCCAGCTGCAACTACAACTACAACAACAACAACTCCGGCTACAACCACCACATCTCAAGCTGCAACTACAACAACTACTCCGGCTGCAACCACCACACCTCAAGCTACAACTACAACAACTACTCCGGCTGCAACAACCACAGCTCCAACTACAACTACAACAACTACTCCGGCTGCAACAACCACAGCTCCAACTACAACTACAACAACTACTCCGGCTGCAACCACCACAGCTACAACTACAACTACAACAACTACTGCGGCTGCAACCACCACACCTCAAGCTACAACTACAACAACTACTGCGGCTGCAACAACCATAGCTCCAACTACAACTACAACAACTACTCCGGCTGCAACAACCACACCTCAAGCTACAACTACAACAACTACTCCTGCTGCAACAACCACAGCTCCAACTACAACTACAACAACTACTCCGGCTGCAACCACCACTACTCCAGTTCCAACCACCACCCCACCAGCTGCAACTACAACAACTACAACAACTACTCCAGCTGCAACTACAACTACAACAACAACTCCGGCTGCAACCACCACATCTCAAGCTGCAACTACAACAACTACTCCGGCTGTAACCACCACAGCTCCAACTACAACTACAACAACTACTCCGGCTGCAACCACCACACCTCAAGCTACAACTACAACAACTACTCCGACTGCAACAACCACAGCTCCAACTACAACTACAACAACTACTCCGGCTGCAACCACCACACCTCCATCTACTACTATTGCTACAACAACTACTCCGGCTGCAACCACCACATCTCAAGCTGCAACTACAACAACTACTCCGGCTGCAACCACCACAGCTCCAACTACAACTACAACAACTACTCCGGCTGCAACCACCACACCTCAAGCTACAACTACAACAACTACTCCGGCTGCAAC
>CAKALG010039921.1:0-14415 GCA_916700815.1 Helicolenus hilgendorfi
TTGGAGGCGGAGTTACAGGAAACGCTACTGCGCCTGCTCCATGGGCCCAATGGACGCGTGAGATTGCCGAAAGATCCAGGTAATTTATCACTCGGCAGTTAAGCCATTTTGGCTTCATGCCCCACGGTTGACCAATCACAACAGAGTGGGCCAGCTCACCAATCAGAGCAGACTGGGCTTTTCGGAAGGTGTGGGACCAGAAGTTAAAACAGAGCGTTTCAGAAAGAGGGTGAAAAGAGGTGCTACAGCACAGCCGGTATGAGAAAAATAAAGCAGTTTTTGAACATTAAAACATGTTCTAGTAGAAACCCAAAATAACCAAGTAGGCTCCTGAAAATACGTATAATCGGTCCTCTTTAAGCAAGTATTTGCAAGTAAAAGTATACTATTTCAACTGACACAACCTCTTTGCTATGTTGCTGACACCCCATTCATCAGTTTGAAAGAGAAAATAATTACAAGTAAAAAAGAAGCAAAATATAAATGGTACAATGCTATCGTTGCCACTCTCAAAATCCCTTTTATCTTTCGCAGCCTGCAAATCAAAGCCCATTGTTACACTGTTGGCCACAAACCTGATTGTGTATTTCTGAGATCAGCTGCTCATATACTGATTGTGGGGGGAACACAGCTGACTGGAGCTTTAATGAAAGTGATTGTCATCAAGCCTTCTATCCGCTCTCATAATGAGTGCAGAGAAGCCGTTAACCCTTAACCTTTCAGACGGAGAACAAGGGAACTGTCGCCATTTCTCTTGCGAACAAAACCCCTCTTTGTCGGTCAACTCGTGTTAGACAGAGGGTGACTGCTGCTTAGGTTTGGGCAATATCCTTTCCTTACGTCCTGCGATCTTTGACGCGTGATAACACATCAGGTGTCTCTGCTGTTGCTGCAGCTCAGCTGAACACAGATGGCAATCACTGACAAGCCAACAGAAGAGAACAACGTATTACTGCTGATATCACCATAGATAAATCAACAATGTAGAACTTTAATATTGGATGCTACTTATTACTATACATAATGCATACTAATATAAGTTTATACCGCATGTAGTATTCAGAACTTCTATAGCAGGAAGGTATGATTTATTATCTTATTTAATTTAGTCTGAATACATTCCAGTATCTGGGTGGATATGACAAGTTAGGTATTTCTGTGACAAACTATAAAGGATGTGTGAAGGCTTCAACGGTTTAAAACGAAAAGCAAAAACAAAGAGATCTCCCTGATAGAATCACATAAAATCAATTACTCTTTGAGCTGTGAAATCTCAAACAAACAGCCGGCACGAAGCAGATTCCTATTAAGAAGCTCTGCCTTTATATCTCCGAAAGTATTATTGCTAATCCCCCAAAGCTTCGTAGATTGAAAAGCACCACAAAACCATTAAGAGGAGCCAAGAAAACTCATTTTGCTGTCCCCAACTTATCAGACTGACATATTGAGCAGCACCCTTTTCTCCTTTAACGCCTCTCAAAGTGTGGTGAGGAATGCTGTCATTGAAAGCCTGTTTTTTTTTTTTAACCTCATTATGCTGGCTTCTCTGTCGGCTATGAATAGAAACGTTAGAAAATCAGCATGTTGTTAGTTTACTAATAAGTTAATTTCCTCCATCAGTCAAGTAAATCATATACCATGGCGGTGAATTATTGGTTCATATATGGATAGTTAAACCCAGAGGATAAGATGAAATGCCATTCTCCATGGCTAACACCCAGTTAATATAAATAATATAAACCCCCTGACCACTTTACAAATGCCCATTTACGATTTAATGATTTCAACCTCTCTCAACAGGTATGTTCCGGATCTGGCTCTCATTTTCTACTAAATTATGCCTGTGGCATCCAGAGATATTGTGTTTGGTCACGCAGAGCGCTGCTGAAAAATATCTGCATATAAAATATAATTTATCAGGTCATTAGAAAGATGGTAATGAGAGTTATAATGGACTCTGGTGAAAGCAACACATTAGTGTCTGGAACTGGGTTTTATTGTTGTAGCAGCAAAACACCTCACATCAAGAGTTTCACATCAAATATCAGTTTCCCAAAAGACCAAAACTTTATTGGACTTATGAGTCATCGGCGAGCTGTTTTAGCTGTAATGCTGCATGTTGACAAATAAGTATTTTGTTCTACTTTTCTATTGAGATAAAAAGGGTGATCAATAACAAGTATATCTTTGATTTGCTTCTTGCACTTCAGTCCACTGCAAAATGTTACTCAATAAAAGACTCCTTAAGTCTTGAAAAGGTTCAGGGTTAACTCCAGACTGTATATAGGAAGTGGACGTGGTCACCGTGACGTCACCCATTGGTTTGTGGACTGCCGTTTGGAAGCCTCTAGTTCGTCATTTTGGCGTCCGCCATATTGGTTTTTGGCCGTCGCCATCTTGTTTTTTTGCAATCAGAAGTGACATGAGAGGGTGGAGCTAAGTACAACCGAACGCTGAATAAGACATTTTTAGGGCGACCAAAATGTTAAAATTAACTTTCACAAACTGAAAACACACTGTGAAAGGGTTAAAGTTTTAAGACAAAAACACGAGCAACTCGCAGACCAGACAACGCCGTGGCAGCAACCTGTCAATCACAAGGTAGCCCCGCCCTAAAGCATCCCCTGCTTTATGGTCTATTTAACTCTAAATGGAACCATAATTTACTAAATGAACATCATGTTGTATTAAAGAAGACTTGAAACTAGCGATTGAGACCATAAACTCATGTTTACAATGTTTACTGAGGTAATAAATCAAGTGATAAGTAGACTCATTTTCTCATAGACTCCAATTCAATAAGATTTATTTTTTGCAACCAGAGGAGTCGCCCCCTGCTGGCTGTTAGAAAGAATGCAAGTTTAAGGCACTTACAACATTGGCTTCACTTTTCAGACCTGGAGGTTTCCCATGGTTTAACTCCTAAATATTGATGTGATCAAATGATCAAAATGTACCCAGGTACCCTGTGGAGTGTTTGATCTCTATGCACCTCATGAGCAAAGGAGTCACATCACTGCATTTGAATTAGGTATAAGATGATGTGAAAATTGCATGTCACAATTATCCTGGCCAAAATAATTGTAATTCACGATATTATCCCAATAAACATTCAAATGTGCTTAAAACTCGTAAAATAGCACTAAAACATACTGGAATCACCTTACCTTACATTTTGTTAAGAAACTTTTTTTTTTACTTTTATTGCATCACAGATGGAACATCTTTTTTTGTGAACATCCTTTTTGGTGAAAAAAACAGTCCAAAAAGCTCATCATGAAACATAAGGTCCCCCTGCATAAATAAATGTCTGTTCTGTCTCATATGATAATTCCTGTATTTTAAATCAAGCTCCATGTTTCACTATCATAACTCTATTTTTCACTATAATAATAATAATAATAATGATTCACCACAATCAACTTATTGTGAGTGTTGTCATCGCAGTCCGCGATAACATCCTATATCATTTCATATCGAAATGACATAGAAGGTAGAACTGATCTAAAAAAGAGGCAGAGTAAAGAAGACGGCAAGGTGATCACAGGGATGATGAATCGACAAATGAGTCTTTTCTTCTATAGAGGGACTCACCAAGGATGTCACCTTCCGCCTTTATTATTTGCCACATCAATCAATTATTTGGCCACTGCCATCAGGAGTTACCATTTAATTTGTGGAATATGCTCTGAGATACAGAGTATCTGACAAAGCACCAATTTTGTAGTTTAGGTATGAGGATTTTTTGGGATGTGCACAATGTGTTTGGGTGAAAAATGTCAAGCAAAACTTTGATATTTTTAATATTACAAGATGATTAATTAAGTATGTACCCTCAAGATGGACTGTGTGTCTTTTCTACCAAGCCAACCCACTTCTTCAGGATTAGTTTCCTGGATGGAGTCTGGCCTTTTGGCACTCGGCCTGCTGGACACATGATTGATGACGCCAAACATATGGTTTCTCTCCCCTGAGCCTGGGCCTATTTCTTCTGACACCTTAATAAACTTTAACACCAACACACAACCGTGGACACACAGGCAGGCACATATAAATAGGATGCCACAGTGAGATTTGTCTCCCAGCAGGGGCAACCTAATTGGTTTGAGAGTTGTCAAGACCAAATAGGTCACTCACAGAATTTCTTATTCTGCATGGACACAGGAAAATAGAGCGTCTGCCCGAAGTCTCTTTAATTCTCAAAGCACATAACAGGTTGTGGGTTTGAAAACCTCAAGGATTTTTTAACATGTTTTAGTTCACAACCAGTACTTTAAAATACAAATCTGTAACCTGATTAACCTCCCTTTTCTAACACAAAAAAGCAAATCAATCAATCAAAGGATTTGCTGCGGCTTTTTCACACCCCGGTTCTTGGGAGATCTGAGATTGTTTTAGTATTCTGTTTGCAAAGAGAGATGGAGGCACGTCTCTTTCCTTTTCAGCGTCTGAATGGGTCACTGGGTTAATATAAAAACCTCAGATTGTTTGGATCCTTGTTGAAAACACAGACAAATGCACATGAATCCTGGACCCGGGGGAAGCAGATCTGCTCTGAAAGCTACAATCGAGTGGCAGCACAATTTCTTCCGAATGTATAAAAGCGCACGTTGAGTCGTTACTGGTGCTGTTGAGAGGTACTTGAGAACAGAGGTGATGTAGGGTCATTCCACGAGAGGATTCATGGGGGCGAGCTTGATTACAAGAAGACACGGCAGTGGGAAACACAATGATGATGCCCTCAGCTAACATTTTCTAATACGACACCATCCCTAAATGGCTTAGTTGTAACCAATGGCTTCATTACGGTTAAAAAATAATTGACTAATTCTTCAAAGCTCACTTATAAACCATTAATAAGAACACGTGTTGGATTGCTAAGTTGCATTTACCCTTTGTATTTGGTAATAATGCAGTTACAAATAGCAATTCATTGTTTGTTCACGTGTTTCTCACTTTCTAAGCCATCCAGTCTACAGTTATACATTTTAAAGCTGCAGTAGGCAGAATATTTTTTGCATCATTGGGCAAAAATTCCATAATAATCTTTCATCATATTGTAATTCAAGTGTTTTGAGAGATAACTAGACTTCAGATATTAGACTGTTTTCAGGCTTTAGCCTGTGACAGAAGACTTTGGCCAAATTGCAGGTCATTTCAGAGAGAGAGCGTTCCTATTGGCTGTTCATTGAACGGAGGCAGCTGTCAATCACTCACAAACTCCGATCAAACGGTCAAACTAGGCAGCGCTGATCCAATATGAATCATTATTATGTTACTGTAATGCCTATTTCTTGCATAAAATGTTTTCAGAATCATCTTGTAGTGTACTGTTTAGCTGTAAAATGAGAAAGTTTGTCACCTGGCGGCCATGATGAGATCTGTTGAAGAAATACGAAGCACCGCCCACCAGCCGGAGCGCACTTTCTCATTTTACAGCTAAACAGTACACTACAAGATGTTTCTGAAAACATCTGAGGTGAGAAATAGGCATTACAGTAACAGAATATTGATTCATATTTGATCAGCACTGCCTAGTTTAACCGTTTGATCGGAGTTTGCGAGTGATTGACAGCCGGCAGCTGGACGGCAGACTCCAGCTCGGCTCTGATTGGTTGTTTTCCTCCGGTCTGTGAAATCTTGCAGATGTAATTAGGAGCACCGGAGGACACAGAGGTATATGATTTTTTTCAGATTACCTGTCTCATGCACTACTGTCAGGATATAGTGACCGTTTTATAAAAATAACACCACTACCCCCCGCTGCTTTAATAAGTCTTTAATGGTTTTCATCATGAAGTCTGCAGTTGTTTAGATTAGTTGTTATTTAATGGATTTTGGTAACAAATAAGTGTTTTTTACAACCTAGCAACCCAAAAGTTGTCTTATAACTTATATATAAATCATAAGTAAATTATGTATTAACCAGTAATACAGTTCTTAACACAACTAACCATTTGTGTGCAGTATTAGAAAAAAAAAAATCATTTTTAAGTCAATGAAAAAATAGACACAGATGCTTTGTATTTACTTACATGTGTTTGTTTTGGAAGATAGTGAGCGTATGGATGAATAGTAAACAAACTTCTATTTATATCTATTTTCGAATGTGAAAACGTATCATTGTAAATGTTTCCTTTGTGAAAAAGCACATTGAAAGTGCTTAACAGACACTTTTCAAGTACAATTGATAACTAGTAGAGCCGTTAATGCCCCCTGGATATATTTGATTACACTTTTGACCTTAATGATGAGCCATCTGTGGTGACTATCACCCACAATTCATCACCCCCACCATGGGGCTGCTGAGCTTTTGCAAACTCATAACACTGCCTCCAGTCACGGCCTTATCACTTCAAAAGAGCGATTGTGTTAGAAAATAAGTCATGACATCTAGATGGCATTGTTTGTTTTCATAAAAAAACATATTTGCTAATGAAAAATAGCTGCAAAAATCCATTTGTTGGAGATATGGTTCACCACAACGGTGACTTGCCTTTTCATTCAACAATAATACCTGCCATTACCAGTGGAGCGTGTCACTACATCTAATTAGATGGCACAAAGTCAAATGAATTGTTTCACTGGTGTTGGGCTCAGAGGAAAAACTCCATCATGCTCAACACCAAAAATAAAGTCATAAGTCACGTTTTTTGTATGAAAGCTCTCGGTCCCAGGAGCCCTTCACTTCCTCATGCTACCGCTTGTCTCTCTAAGCCTTTAGCTGAGTTCATCTAATCCCCCTATTAAAGCCACAGATGCTCTCTAAACGTCGCAAACCGTCACCACATTAACTCTCTTTGCAATGAGACAACTTCAATCCCACCTTGAAGTAGTGGGGGGATGAAGCTCGACCTGCTGGGACATCTACAACCTATCCAAATATTTTTCTCTTCTGCTGATTTATCCATCCTGCAAACAGCTTGCACTCTCATTTTTGCTGCTAAGATACAAATCCCAGTGAGTTGACTTGTTTCACACAGCCATATGGCTTCATGATGGCTGCAGTTACTCATCTCCGTGTCACAGCTTCAATTAAATAAGATTCCCCCACCTCTGCTCAGTGGCTTCAGAGCTGCTTCCACCCATTTATCATCATATGTGCTCCGTTACTTGGCTCAAAGTAAGGATGCTTGGAGAAATGACGCTTGGTACACTAAGTCCTAAATGACTCTTGACACCGGCTGTGATTAGCTAGGTCACGGCACAGTAGTTATCTGCACGGATGTCAAGTCCACACTGGCACAGTTAAATGTTCCAGTTCTACATCCCAGTTAGACTTCTCACATGAAACCTCTTTAAAAATCTTATAATATTTGCATGGGGGCTGGTTGAGGAAGCAGTGGACAGCTGTGATTTTCAAAATAATTACAGGAAAACTGAAAAGATCTAAATAGCTGCATGCAAAAAACTATGCAGAAATGATTATTAGGATTGTAAGATATGAATCCCCCATCTACTCATTATGGTAGAATCCAAAAATAACCCATTTGTAATGCTTTGTTCAGGTTGCGTGTAATACATACACAATTACAATGGGGCATCACACAAAAGATCAACCAGAGGATGGAGATGACTCAGGTTCATGATAAAGTGACCCTGACTGTAATCCAGAAGAACATATTAGGATAAAATGCAGGACATTATCAAGCTTGTATTGCAGCTTGTTTGGATTGTCTTCGCTTATATGAAAGTAAAATTCTGTTATTCCGAATATTTGAGAATACACAGAAAATTGCCATGACCTGCATTTCTGTGACACAATAACAATAATAACACTACTAATAATAAATAAATAGCAGTTTTAAACTACACTGGGACAGTCACTACATCTACTGTATATGCGTTTATATTTTAAGCCACTTTTTAGCAACTAACAGCATTCCAAAGACACCAAATAGTAAGCTAAATTTTAGCAAAAATATGTTAATACAATGTCAATTTACCAGCTTTTTCCAGAGATTTCAGCTGCGCAATGAGGTTTACTCATCTGTCATGGAGATGGCTCAGGTGTCATCAAGTGACCTAAGTATGGAAAGAGGTCATATATGAGGGGTGAGGGTGGGGTTGTAACTGCTGTCTGTGTTCAACATCGAATGTGAATGTAATGAATGCTGATGAAGTCCGTGAGATGCGGTTGAAAGCTCTGCAAAAAGCTAGTAAGTGGACTTTGTGATAAGACTATTTTTATTAGACGTTTGGGTCTAAGCCAGGTCAACAATGGATTTTCACTCTCAAGTCAGCAAAAAAATATTATACATGGAAAGAAGAATACTTACAAAACTCAAAAAAGATTGTTTTTTCCATTTTGAGTCCGCAAACAACGACAAATAATAAAAGGGCACTCTGAGAGCACAGACCTCCGCCAAGGCCAATCTGCTCCACAATTTAATGGGTTCCTTGGCCCGGTAATGATAACAAGAGGTATCTCAAAGTTGACCACAAAATTAAAAACAAAAAACTTTGTAATACAGCTTTGACATCATGATCATGATATTTATGGAGGTTTTATGAGGATTTTTTTTTATTTTTACTTGATGATGTCACAATGTAACACATTTACATAATACCTGCCTAGCAGCTAGTTTGGCACGCCCTCAAACAACGCTAGTTAGAGCGCAGCTGGAGCAGAGTCTGAAGAGTTTGGTTCGGTTGACCAATCACAACAGAGTGGACCAGCAGACCAATCAGAGCAGACTGGGCTTTTCGGAAGGGGAGGGGCCAGGAGATCAAACAGAGCGTTTCAGACAGAGGGTGAAAAGAGGTGCTGCAGCACAGCCGGTATGAGGAAAATAAAGCGTTTTTTTGAACATTAAAGCACATAAACATGTTCTAGTAGAAACCCAGAATACTACTATGCACCTGAAAATTAGCATAATAGGTCCTCTTTAAACAGAATAACAGAAGACGACATCTCCTTCTCCTCAAGCTAAATATCCACACTGTGCAGACACTCCTGACCGACACTAATGGACACTGTTTACTGGTTTTCTGCACGGCGGCAGACCTAATGAATGTAACAGAGTCACACGTCCGTTGTTTTCTTCTCTCAATTTACTCTCCTCGAGGCCCATCCATCCACATCAGTTCACCTCAACACAGGCAGGTAGCAAGTGTCAGAGCGCAGAGCTGTCACCGAGAGTTATGTGAACATAAGCAACGAGCTGTGGTCTCTCGCTCTCCGCAGCGTAATGTGATTTGAAAGGATGCTTACTGGGTAACATTTGGTGTGAAAGAAAAAAGAGTGGGCAGACTATTCTCTCAAGGAGTGTTTCCAGACGGAACAAACTCACCATACATCTGAGTTTCCTGTGTTGCTTTGTCACTATTTGCTCACATTCACATCGTTAGTCGCATACTGCAACAACATTATACAGATGATTGCAATATTTTAATGAGTCATAATTCATGTGAGAGCGCTGAACACCATTAGCTACAATGGCTGACAGTTTGTAATCTGTTTTGTTTAATGTAATTCCGGGTTATTTATATTTCATTACCGTACTATTTACAAATCTCCCTCCTCAATTACACGGCCCAAAACACACGGCAGGTTCAAACAGCAGCAGTGCTCTTGCTTTGTTCGATATTAAAGATTCAATAAGAGGCGGGCGATGTTTTATGGAAACAGGGTTTGCTGCTGCAGCTGAGCTCTCCATCTCTGTCACAGCGTCTCTGGTTCTGTGTGACACAACACACATCAGCTGCTACAGGAAAGCAACCTCCTCTCTCTCTCTTTCTCTCTCTCGTGTGCTCCATCTCTCTGTTTGTCGCCTTTCTGTATCTCCTCACACAGCCATCTGTCCCCGGCCTTGTGTTTTGTGATCTGTGTTGCCGAGCAAACATTGCGCAGGCCTCATAGATACAGCTTTCGAAGCCTAAATCCTAAGCTGTTACTCACTGGGTATCATGAAAATAAACACATTACTACTTCCTCTTCTAAGGGAACACAAACAAATAAACACGTAAATGAAAAATGCAACATTTTCTTTCCCGTGCTGTTGCACTTCTTGTTTACGGATTAATGTGACTTTTTGATTCGGCTGCAGCCAATAATGAAATCACACTCCCACCAGCGCCGGCTGCACAAGGCTTTAGGTTCACTTCTGTGTTTTTAAGTAGGAAAGGAAAACAAGGACACGTCTGCAGTGCAGCTGACAGCCAGTGTGTATGAACACCAGACTGTCGGTGTAAGTCGAGCCAGGTGCCTCCAGCAAAACAGTTTCAATGAGGATTGATGGAGCAGCCACATGTGATGGAGTATCTCCAAACAAATCTGGAAAGTTGACTATTATTCTATGAAGCTGGCGTGCTTCAAAAAAGCAGAAAAGAATATAAAACCAAAAGCACAACCAATTTGTTTTAGCATAAATAGCCTACACATGACTCATGAGGTTTTTCATGTGTGTGTGTTTAAGAGACTCAAGGCAGTGGCATTTAAGCAGAATAAATATGCACATCCATGGCACCGGAGATAATCCCCACTGTCCCAACGGGGTGCACATTGTAAGCATGAATAAAGCCAGAGCTGAAAACAACCAGACACAGAGAGGTGGTGGACGGACCTTCACTTACAGCCGGTTTGCTTTTCATCCAGCTTATTAGGCTGGACACTCAAATGAGCCTTTTGTTGTGCTCTTTCTCACGCTGTGTATACAAAAACCTGAGTTATTATGCGCATCTGGTAACATCTGTAATGTGCTGGAAGTGACCGAGTGTTTCGCTATACAACAAAAAATGACACCAACCAATTTTCAACAGGCCATTTGCTAGATAACAGACCATAATAAAACACACACAGACAAAGGCATTGAAACGGATTTCATCCTGATAACTTCCAATTAGGTTTAAAGATAACTTTGTCCTTTTATTCATGAATGAATCAGTGTGTCGAACGCCTGATGAGTTCAAACCACAAGATGCACATGAAAGGCTTCACAGGGAATGGACTGAATCATCGGTTACATAAAAAGATCTCTTTATATTTGCAGGAAAGACAAAAGCTAAGAAGCAACGAGGAATAAGAGTTTCATTTAATTGGGAAAATGAAGAACACACACAAGATGTCAGAAAATGAGTTTTCTCACTGGTCTATTCAAAGATTTGGCTTTAATCTTGGTTTACAGTAAAATAAACAAGTTTCTGCAACTGTGAACAAAACTCCATAAATGTAGATTATAGATTGGTTCTTCTTGCAAACACATGGCTCGGTTTTAAAAGCCAGAATGCTGATGTTGTGTAGTTGTAGCAGTTTCAGGCTCAGTTCACTGAAACATGATGTGGCCAGTCTTTCAAGATTGAAGTGCCAATCAGCAGGTTGCACAACACGTCGAAAAAGGCTCCGTTTCGACTCATCAACAAGAGAAGAGAGGTGAGAGCAGAAAGATGAGGTGTAAATTAATATCAGTACAGGTGCTTGACAATCTACTTTACAGCTCATGTAAATTGAACTGTACCTTAAAGACAGTCTTCATATTTCATAAAACCAAGACGCAACAAACAAGCATGCAAGGGCGTGCAATGCCTGTTGTGCCAGATGTCGACAGTAAAAGATGGATTAAAGGGATAAATAGTAAATAACAGCAAAATATAAAGCCAGTTCGTGCAAAAAGGCGTGTGAATGACACGATAATGCGCTAGACATTAATCACGCAATGAGAACGCCTTTCTTGCTTTTGGCGTTTCCATTTGTACGGCATGTAGTCTGTACTGACCGCAATGTAAACATCCGCGTGAATATGCTACGCTCAGAGCTAGTGACGTAGAATAAAAAGTGAGAAGGGCCACTTATGGCGGGCAGGCGGTGAAGAGGATGTGTCCAACAAACACAGGACTTTGAACTAGGAGACAAGTGTTCGAGAGACATTTGTCACATGTTTTTAGTGACGTTTGTGACGTGTTTTCCATACTTATGGAAATGTGACGTTGTTTCCGTACGTATTTTACGCATTTATTTTAAGCTCAACCATGATGTTTTTCACTTTTTAGTAATACTTAAATGAGTTTATACAAGAAAAAGGATTACATCCACAATAAAATACAAAGGAGAAAACACCTCATGGCGAGGACAGCGGCCACAACATACAGAAAGCTACAGTTTTATCAAGTGCCAAGGTGTGCATCTCTTTTGTCTGATGTCCAGTGTTCTTTATCTTTTCAGTTCAGTCGTAATTTGTTTGAAAACCGCATGGTGACTTGGTGAAGGACCACTGCACACCTTATCTTCCATATTTGTTTGTTACAATTGTACATATTATCATCCAACAAAATTCTTGCTGCAATTTGGGCAGAGTTTCTTGAAACACCCCATACATCACTGAACTATAGTTCACATAAATATTAAAACCAACACCTGACATTTTTTCCCCCATACACCTCTAAACCTCTGGCACCCCAGAATAGTGTTCAATAGTTTCTTCTTCATCACAATTATCAAAAGGGCACCCTTTCGTTTTAACGAAGCAACTCCACTTTACCACTGACCAAACTGCTACTGCCGTTTTTCCTAAACCTAACTATTGTTGCCTGAACCTAACTGCGAACATTACCGTGGTCTTGTTGCGTGGCGTACAGATGACACACGAAAAGCCTAAAATGCGTCCTCGCGATACACGGAATGTCACTGCAATGCTGTAATGTCGTGCTATTTATACGCCTTCCGCTTACATGTAAGCGGGTTGAAATATCGGAAATTAGGTTTCATGAAACCTGCATGCATAAACTTGAATAAAATTGTTTAACCACAAATACACTGTTAAGTAATATTATTTTTCTGTATAGTTGAGTCAACTGTACATTTGTCCAGAGAGGCTACAATATGAAGCTTGGAAGGATTTAGTCACATATAACTGAAACAGGAAAAAATATGCCACACTGTTATTGTCAGATTAAGCTGTATGGATTAATTAGTTCCCAGAAGGTATGCTTTAACCTTTTGAATATCCTGTGACATACAAACATCATGTAAATAATTAAGTTGAGTCAGAAAGAGAGAGGCTAGTATTTATTCAAGCCCATTGCCAAATAGCTTGTTCTAAATGCAAACACGTCTTCATCGAGCATGTTGAATAAATGAGGAGAGTCATGTTGTAAAATCACTTTAAGTCCTAATTTACGCTTACAAGCGATCTGCGCGGTGGCAGGTGTTTCCGTTGTAGTTGGTAGTTGAGAGGTCTGTGTTGTGCAGATGGCTGAGCATTCTGTTTACACCTCCCCTCGAGGACTGTGCCACAGCCAGATCTGCACTCCCCACCCACACCCCAGTCTGAATGCTAATATATTAAGTGTACCACAGCCTCCTTCACACACATATACACACACATACCAATGCAGATAGCCCTCTGAAGAAAAAAACTCAAGTGAAGCGAAAAAAAATGTACAAAAAAATGTACAAATATCTCTGCGCCCTTTGACAATCACCAGTTGATTTGCAATTTCACTTTTTTACTGTTGATTAATTATACTGTACACTTCCACATGGTATGTAAATATCATGCCATCAGCAGTTACATTTTAAGGCTGCCACTAACAGCTACTGTCATCAGTGATTCATCGATGGATTTTTGCATGTTGCCATGGAACTGTAATTAGTATTATGTCATAAAATTATCAGATTCGTGACAGTATATTATTATATTTTGAAGTGAAGCATGACAACAAACAGTTAAATAAGTCTCATGGCGATATAGAAAAAGTTTTAAAATTGTGTTAAAGGAACAGTGTGTAACATTTCGGGGGATCTAGTAGCATAAATGGAATATAATATTCATGTTTTCATTAGTGTATAATCACCTGAAACTAAGAATCGTTGTGTTTTCGTTAGCTTAGAATGA
The DNA here is from genome assembly GCA_916700815.1 of Helicolenus hilgendorfi. Lineage (NCBI taxonomy): Eukaryota > Metazoa > Chordata > Actinopteri > Perciformes > Sebastidae > Helicolenus > Helicolenus hilgendorfi. The sequence continues at coordinate 13,833 of CAKALG010039921.1, forward strand.
GCCCTTCATAGCTACACAGAGAGCAGGTCCTCTTCACCAAGTCGACCATGTTGCTCCGCCATGTTTCTACAGTAGCCCAGAATGGACAAACCAAACACTGGCTCTAGATACGGCCTTTCACGTTTTTAAGTTCTCCGAAACGCTCGTGAAACTGTGTAAATGTGAGCCGCAGAGTGCAAAACCGTGGTACCACCAGCCGCCGCCTCACTCCTGTTGCTCCTAAAGTAGTGTTATTATGGTAAGGATGGCCTCTGAGCGAGGCGAACGGCATTACCATGGTTTTGCATTCAGCAGCTCACATGACCCAGGTCTCCAGAGTGCGATCATTTTGGTCATATAAGCGATAAAGCATCTGTCGAAACCAAATATTTTCATTGGGCGCTTCAGTATACCCGACATTTATATATATATATGTATGCATGTATGTATGTATGTATGTATGTGTGAAAGCCTGTAGTCCTCCTCGAGCAACATCACAATCTTAAAACATGCCGGTAATTAAAAAAATCTATTTTTATAATTATAAACTACTGGTTGTTTTTTCGTCAAGAAAAAGATTCTGCAGTGCCCGTTACACCTGTCC
>CAKALG010039922.1:0-25980 GCA_916700815.1 Helicolenus hilgendorfi
CATTTGAGATGTAAATTCAAAATGATGTAGTTACTTGAATTTCCCAGGATTTGTAAGTTGGCGGAACAACATACGATCAGTGTAGAAAAACAAAATTATCCGAGTTGTTTGTTTGTTTGTTGAAGAAGTACACTATGTAGTTATGGGTGAGTATTGAGAGAGTAATCTAGACGTAAGGATGAAACCCCTACTCGTACAGTTAAATAGTCCTGAGGAGGTTATAGAGCAACTGAGGAAACAGAGGACAACCTATCTCTGAGATATGAAACATAAACCAATTAACAGCTGTGTCTGCAATTTCCACAAAATCTCTAATACAATTAAGAATGAGCGATAACAATGCCAAAGGCTGCACTTCTGGTGGGACTATAACACATATTCACTCCTCTGCTAAAAGGTCATTTGTGACTAAATAAAAATGAATAATGGAGTCTCTAGTGTATAAGTACAGTATTCAGAAGCATTAGGAGCTATAAGGCAAGTCAAGTTGAATATTGATGGTTTTAAGTTGTCATTTGTGGTCAAGGACTTGTACCTGGGTAGGGAATGACACTGAAAGATGTACCGGGTGTACTAGTGAGCTATTCATTGGGGGTTTAAGAAAAATATAAAACATATATATTGAATATTGCAATATTATGTTTTGTGATACTGTATTGATTCTCAAAAACGCTATCGATTTTAATTGATAGTTTACGTGCAAAGAATAACTCAGTCAATACTTTATTTAATTTGCAAAGATATGCACCCTCTCAGTGTATGTGCCCTCTCAAACTAGTGCTATGATGTTGGCGTTAACAGGGACTGTGATAAATGCGAATGCAGATCCCACTCTTCTGATTGCATACATTTTTTTTATTTTTTATTTTTTTTACTGTGATTTTATACACATGGTGGTATGTTTATACTGTGACAGCTTTCCTAAAATTAGATTAAAAAAATAGCAATATATCGCCTTGCTTATACAGTATCACAATATATCACAATTAGGGTTGTCTAAGGTAAAATATATACATACATTTGCAAAAAACAAGCATATTTTCCCACTCTCATGTTGATTTGGAGAATATTAAATACTTGACAAATCTCCCGTTAAGGTACATTTTGAACATATAAAAAATGTGTGATTAATTTATGATTAAATATTTTAATCGATTGACAGCCCTAGTTACAATATATTGAATCGTAGCCCCTCTATCATGATATATACCGTATCACCAGATTCTTGCCGATACACAGCCATTCTATTCATTCAAATATCTAGTTTCTGCTTGCATTTTGAGCACTTAAAGCAGCAGTAGGTAGAATTGGAGAACATATGATTCAACAAAGTTATTTTTATAAAACGGTCACTATATCCTGACTGTAGTGCATGAGGCAGGTAATCTGAAAAAAAAATCATGTGCCTCCGTGTCCTCCGGTGCTCCTAACGGCATTTGCAAGATATCACAGATCAGAGGAAAACAACCAATCAGAGCCGAGCTGGAGCCTTGCCGGAGCCGGTTGTCAATCACTTGCGAAATCCGACCTTGCGAAACGGTCAAACTAGGCACCGCTGATCAAATATGAATCAATATTCTGTTACTGTAATGCCTATTTCTCGCCTCAAATGTTTTCAGAAACATCTTGTAGTGTACTGTTTAGCTGTAAAATGAGAAAGTTTGTGACCCGGCTGCCATGTTCAGATCTACTGAGGAAATACCAAGCACCACCCACCAGCCGGAGGACAGCCAATAGGAACGCTCAATAGGAACGCTCTTTCTGAAATGACTTGTGATTGGTCAAAGTCTTCCAACACGGATTAGATTTTTTAAAGCCTGAAAACAGAGCCATGAGGAGGTGCAGAAGTCTAGTTATCTCTCAGAACATTTGAATTACAATATGCTGAAAGGTTATTATGGAATTCTTGTCCAATGATGCCAAAAACATTCTGCCTACTGAAGCTTTAAGTAGCAGGTGTTGTTTTCGTTGTTTTGCGTCCTGCTTTAGGAAGGACTTTCTTTCTACGCTGCTCTGTCCAAGACAATAATAGCTTGTGAAATATGCTTTTAAGTTTGTGCTGGATATTTTTTATGAAAATAATCCCTTGCATTATGCAACAACACTACATGTCTGACACTGAAATAACTGTTTTCCCTAACATCCGGGCTTGAAATTTGGTTAAGTGCAGCACACCCAGTAAAACTGAAACTGAAATGTCGTATAGTTATTTTCTAAATGTGTTTATACAAATAATACTGCCAGTTTGAGTCAGTTAACGATTGTGTACAATTTGTATAACTGGTTGCTGGGTATTTGTGGCCCTTTCTGTTCCAGAAGAAACATAAACATGCCGGGGTAAAATGTTTCCCTGTAGCTCCGTGACGCCACACCAAGAGATTATAAAGAATATCATCTAATCATTTACCTAAATTAAGTGCCAGTATATATGCATCCAGGCTCCGTTTCAATCACAGGCGCATTAAGCTACACAAGCTCAAAGAGATGCAACCTGAACAGAACATGACTGCATGAAAATGAATCACGATGACCGTAAATAAGTCAAACTGAAATGACGAACAACACTGCAGACGCATCCATCATGACATGTCACGTCGTACACTATGTTGCATCTTTATTGCTTCCTTCCTATTGGGATGCATTATGTACAATGCGTGTGCATGTGCAGTGAGAAAGAGAGAGAGAGCAGTGTACAGAAAATAGGGTATCCCCCGGGACAGTGCTTACTCCCAGTGGAGCGACCTGTCTTAAATAAATCATTTCATTTCCATGCCCAACTTTCCTATCTTCCTTTAATCCAGTGTGGGAGAGAGTGGAGAAAGATAGGGGAGTAAGCTGTTTGCCTTCCTCCTCAGCCTGTGTGTCGCTCTAAGCCTTTGGTAACTTGAGTTCCCAAACTTTTTTTTTTTTTTTTTGTTGACCCATTTAAATGTAACTGTAAACCCACAAACTGGGTTGTACAGTAGAGGGGAAACAATTTCGAATGAATTTTATGTCAGTAAACAAGGTTGTTTTCATTGCCGCATGGATTCCAGCTGCACAAGCTGAGCAGGTTGACCACACATGATTCAGTAATGAGATCTATTTTTTTCTCTGCACTTTGAAATACAAGGCTGAATTTCCACCGAGGTCCATTTCGCAAATTCTAAACTTAAAGCTACGGTTGGTCATTTTAAAAAACTAGCAAAGATACCTTTTCAAATTATCCATCCAAAAAACCCAGCCCAGTGTTTCAAACTCTTTTCTGATGTAAGAAGCTAGCTCCACAAGTCCCTAAAGTCGGCAACACTGACAGCCCTTCCCTTCAAGCCTACCTTCAAAGCCACTCCCCCAAATTAGCATTCTTAACATAACAACATATTGTTAGTACTCACAGTGGTCAAGCTAGCAGCTTGTGGAAGACTCTCTGTGACGTGTTATCAGGTGACGACCTCTAATTTTGAAAAGTGAAGCCACTGTGGAAGTGCCTTAAACTTGCATTCTTCCTAACAGCCAGCAGGGGGCGACTCCTCTGGTTGCAAAAAGATGTCTGATTGTATAGAAGTCTATGAGAAAATGAGCCTACTTCTCACTTGATTTATTACCTCAGTAAACATTGTAAACATGAGTTAATGGTCTCAATCACTAGTTTCAAGTCTTCTTCAATACAGCATGATGTTCATTTAGTAAAGTAAGGTCCCATTTAGAGTCAAATAGACCATAAAGCAAGGTATGCTTTAGGGCGGGGCTACGGTTTAAACTGAAATCAAGCCAATTTACCATTTGATGAGCTTGAAACTGCATTTTTTTTACATCTCTTTATGTGAGTCGGATCCTGATGTCTTCACAATATTTCACTGTCATTCCTCAGCAATACCTTAAGCAGCTTTTTGCACTGTCAACGTTAAGATGTCAAAAGCAATGATTATCTTGTCACTGCTGATGATGATACCGTTAAAAGTGTGTCACCTCAGATCGTGCCATCTGTGAGTAAATTCTGCTCGTGCTAATTTCATCATCACTTTGTCTGTGTCTGTTTTCCAGTGTTTATGCATAACCATGTAACTGAGAAGCACTAACCTGACCCGCCAGATGGTTTGTTACACAGAACCATCTGAGAAGCAGTCTTTGGAAACTGTTTCGAAAAGGGCAGACACTTCAAAAAAATACTTGGCAGGTGATTGGATTGTATAGAAGTCTATGAGAAAACGAGCCTACTTCTCACTTGATTTATTACCTCAGTAAACATTGTAAACATGAGTTTATGGTCTCAATCGCTACTTTCAAGTCTTCTTCAATACAGCATGATGTTCATTTAGTAAAGTATGGTCCCATTTAGAGTCAAATAGACCATAAAGCAAGGTATGCTTTAGGGCGGGGCTACCTTGTGTTTGACAGGTCGCTACCACGGCGTCTGGGAGTTGTCCGTGTTTTTGTTTTAGAACTTTAACCCTTTCACAGTGTGTTCATGAAAGTTAATTGCAACTTTTTGGTTGCCTAAATATGTATCGTATTATTTATTGTACTTAGCTCCACCCTCTAGTGTCACTTCTGGTTGTACACAACCAAGATGGCGACGACCATAAACCAATATGGTGATGGCTAAAACGCCAAACTCGAGGCCTCAAAATCGTAGTCTATGAGCCAATGGGTGATGTGACTGTGACTATGTCCACTTCTTATATACAATGCAGGCAAGCAAGTAGGTAGACAGGCAGATAGCGGGCTTATTACAGTCCTGCGTCAGCCACAGACCAAATTTCAGCAAGTATAACAAATCTATAAGATTATCAACTCTAGCTTTAAGTACAAAAAAAAAAGATCAAATGTCAAGTATTAAGATGTCAGTAAGTATTGACCCGGAAATGTCCTTGTCAGTGATCTGCTGCTTGATGAAAAACTGTAATATTATTGTTCTTCATCCAAAAACAACTCACTTGTTTTTGCTGACTTCAGGTAAAAACTAAACACCCACCTAGCTGTGTGTATTTAGAGTATATATGGAATCCTATAGGAACACCAGATGAGATTTGGAGGTCATTGGTAGTCCTGTGAACAGCGAGGCTGTTCTTAAGCTACCCTTGGCACATCCCGTGGGTCTGCCTGAAAAGTGCACATACTGCATAACAGATCAGTTGACCCTGTCAGCTGTGCCTCACGATGATTGACACCGCTCTCTTGGAGAGCTGCAGACTTTTACTAGTGCTGACAAGACAAGGTTTTCCCCTCACACAAGTTTCCTCTACCTCACTGAGCCTGGAGACCCTTCAGCCTTTCATGTTGTGATCAAGTGCAGGAGATATTTGTGAACCCTGATGGATAAGACCTTCATTCCTCGGTGAGCACTGGGCTGGAAAACTGAAGCTCTCGCTGGAAAAGAAGCAAACATGAACCATGAAGTAAACAACCATTTTTGATTTTTAGATAATAGAAACTTGACGTGCGTTTCACCACCCACATAAAAAATGAAAGCCCGTGGCCTCGGAGCAGCCACTTTATAAAGACTCAGTTTGAAGCAAGCACTGAAACAATAGTTAATACTAGGCTTCTTCTTTACAGTCCACATGACAAACAGTCTAATGCACACTCCGGTTGAACAAAGCAAATTGTCATGGTACAGGCTAGGCTTGTGTCGATTTGGTAGATGATTGAAGAGACAACTGCGATTGTTTTTTCCCCTACTCTGCCCATATAAAGGAACTAAATAGTTATAGAAAATAAAATCTGCTGTATTTACATGAGATGTTTCTGGTGGCAGCGCGTTCGCACGAAAAGGCGTATGAATGCCACGATAATGCGCAATGCATGAAGCGTGCAATATTAATGTCTTTCTTGCTTTTGACGTGTCATTTGTACGCCATGCAGTCTATTTTGAGTCCAATGTAAACACATCCGCGTAAATATGCTATGCTTAGAGTTAGTGCAAGTTACGTTAGTGACGTTTGTGATGTGATTTTTAGTGATGTTTGTCAAGTGTTGTTTCCGTACGTATTTTACTTAATTTACGTACTTATTTTAAGCCCAACAATGACATTTTTCCTAAACCTAACTAAGTGGTTTCAACCAGGTCTCACAGGAAGGCATATAAATATCCCGATATTATACAGACATTCTACGTGTCGTATTTTAGCCTTTGCGTGTGTCATTTGTACACCGCTTTTCCTGTGTCATGTCCGCAGTTAAGTTCAGGCAAGAAAACCACTTAGTTAGGGAAAGGGAAAATGTCATGGTTGGGCTTAAAATAAGAAAGTAAATAATGTAAAACATGTACGGAAACAACTACGGAAAACACGTGACAAACGTAAAAAACAAACAAACTTGACAATTGTCACTAACGTAACACCGGTCAACAACGGTCTTAAACACGGGTCTCCTGGTTAAAAGACCACCTTCCCACCCACCCACCATAAGCGGTCTTTCTCAGTTTTTATACTATGTCACTAACTCTTACCGTAGCATTCATATGCGGATGCATTTACATTGCAGTCAGTACAGGATACATGGCGTACAAATGACATGCGGAAATCAAGAAAGGCGTACTTATTGCACGCTAAACGCCTTGCGCATTATCGTGGCATTCATGCACTTTTTCGTGCAAACGGGCTGGTTCCCTAAACCTAAGTGAGTGGTTTTGTTGCCTCAACCTAACTGCGGACGTTACCATAGTTTTTGTTTGCATGGTGTACAAATGACACGCGAAAAAAGGATAAAATGCATCCTCGTGACACGCGGAATGTCCTTGTAATGTCGTGCAATTTATACGACTTCCTGTTTTCTTGTGTGACCGAGAGAAGGTTTGAGACTCATGGATACTAACTTAACCAGTATTCATTAAAGTTGCACTGCAGATTAAAATAATTGTTTTATGATCACTACATTGTCTGAAAAAATTGACAAAAATACAACATGAAACTATGGATGATTTTCTAACCCTAATACAGACACAGCATGTTACGCTACTTTAGCATGATTTACTGTGTTTTGAGGCTGCATACAAGCCGCTGCGTCTCTCCAGAGTCCTTTTTAATCTTTTCACAACATGCCTTTGGGTCCCAACTCTATTTTTTTTTAAAAACATTGCTCACGGGTAAATATCTAATAATGAAAATACCCAAAGACTCTCGTAAAAAAGAGACAAAATGGAACATGATACATGGACAGCTTTGTACCACAACATGCAGCTGTTTTGCCAAAATCAAAATCTGTTTTTCCTCAAGAAATTTAATGCCATCCAAATTGTCAAAGTGCGTCTGCACCCCATCGCATGACAAAAACCATTATTTCCAGTTTCCCTTGCTCTCTGAGTGCAACAGTATGAGGCAGCCTTGTGAGTGAGTGACTCCCCGAGTTTCACACTTACCCGTTAAATCACATCTTCTGGCTTGGAGCTTACTCCACTCATCTCTTGGAAGTCAGCCACTTTCAACATTATATCCTTATCTTAGTTAGTGGAGCCCACCAGGAGAAGCTAAGACTGGCTGTTTTAGGCCATGGAGACTTCTGCAGTCGGATGTAAATTCCTCATTCACAGGACCAGAACATCTTCTAGCTCCAAAAAGTTTATTTTATCTCGTTTTATTTTATTTTGCAATGCTGTACAAAATACTTTTTTTTCCAATTTGGGCCTCATGTCCCTTCAGCCCTTTGTTCCCTCAGCTCTTCAGTAACAAGCTGTTCCAATATGGTGTCAGCATGTGTCCCTGCAGTACATGAAAGGTACAAACATACTGAGTTTGACTGACAAAATGACTACGAGGAGAGAGTCTCGATGCGGTGAAGTTGCAGCCTTTATATTTAAAAAAATGACAATGCCATTATTGTTTTACTTTAATAGAGAAAATCAAAAGGCAGCAGCCTTGGCTTTATCCCTGAGGGAATGTCAAATGTAAGATTCTCTATGTGTTGTCATCTCAAATAATAAAATAATTTACCTCTAGCCATTGTGTATGGGCCTGCAATTTCAGTTTGTTGATAACACTGACATTAATATTGTCATAAACAGACTCAAAGACAACACAAAATCAAAATGTTATATTTTTACCTATTATCCAGCAGTGAGTTGTATCATCAAAGGTGTTTTTGTAATGCCACATCGTATCTATTGTCTGCCCAGAAAGGTACGATGGTTGCCTGGGGCAAAACTAACTTCTAAATCCAATGTTTCTACAGATTGGGCCAGCCACTGCTGTGGCCTGTGTATAAACTTTAACGTACAGTATATAAGAAGAATAACACAGTGGACTAGTTCAGTCTGTGGAGATACTGGATTTAAACATTGGTTTCACCTCAAACAAATATTCAGAGATCACTAAAATACCATATTAAAATACCATTAGAATGAAGACTTATGATTACCCCATGGCCAGACACTTCAGCGAGGGTCACAATGCTAATGATTCCTTATTGCTCACAGAGGACATTGGACACATTAAACCTTTGATCAGAAGGAGGGACAGAATACAGAAACGTAACCAAAGGAAACCTTCTGGGGTTTGTCTCAATAAGGATATAGACTAAATGCTTTCTGTAGTATTTTGTCTTTTCTCTGTATTGGCTTCCATGTTTTTCTTACAGCCTATGTTGAAACCTATATGGGTACGTCAATTTATGATCTATACAAAAATCTTTTTTCTAGGGATGTACCAAAACTGATATCGATCCATGACTGACTCAAATAGCTGGATCAGGTATCGGTGACAATGTGGCCATCCATCCATCCATTATCTGTAACTGCTTATCCTATTCAGGGTCGCGGGGGAGCTTGAGCCGATCCCAGCTGACATTGGGTGAAGGCGGGGTACACCCAAGAGTGGTCGCCAGTCTGTCACAGGTCTGACACATACAGGCCGAATGTGGCTGATCTATTAAATTCAATTCTATGTTTGCGAACCAATTTCTTGCTGCATTAAAAAGGTTTGCACTCAAATTGTAATCCCTGCTAATCTTTAAGATTTGTTACCAAGTTGCTGGTGTATGATTTATTTTAATAATAAGTAACAATTCATAAACTTATAACTATGTGTTTATTTGTTACATTTTGTTTTCCAAAGTTAGGAAAGTAATGTTTAAGTCAAGCCTGATGTTTCCATATACACATAAAAGAATGACCCCAGTCACTTTCACACAGTGAGGCGTTCAGCTTATTAATGAAACACTGGTATCGGATCGGTACTCGTTATCGGCTGTTAACCAAAGCCCAGGTATCGCTATCTGTATCGGGACTGAAAAAGTCGGATCGGTGCATCTCTACTTTTTTCTCTGTAATCTCATCTCATGTTATTTTGTGTTTTCATTATTTTCAATTTGTTACCTGCCATGTTATTATCCGGTTGATGTGATTGCCTCCCATTGGTTGCTGCTACTTTATAAATCAGGCAATACCCGTTTTGTCTGTTTGTTGAATGAGTTTTGGCTTTTTAATGATTTAGTCACTACATTGAAGGCTTTTTAATATTTCCTTCCTCGTTGTTACTTGTTCTATGATTTTGGAGTGCCTGGATTGCCTTCCTGTTTATCCTGTTTTTTTCCCCCATTTTCAAAGAGGACCCGGCACATTTTATCTATACGGTTGAGTACACAGAGCAACCTGACATCCCTCTCTTCTATCATAAAAAATACCATTGGCAATGGAAATTTATTCATATAGCACTTTTCATTACATGTAAACTCAAAGTGCTTTACATTTAAAGTCAAACTATAAAAATACAGACATAAACAAAAGAACATAGGTAGCATAAACAACATAAATATAAGAATATATTAGTATAAGCATACACCCAACCACACAGTAATAAAAAACCCAAAACATCAACACCATCAAACAGAAACCCCTGCGCACACACATGCTCACAGTCACGGTAATTAACCATAAGCCTTAGAGAGTAGGAAAGTTTGAGTTTTGCTTTTGAACTGACCATTGAAGATGCAACCCGCAGCTGGATAACAGGAAAAAATAATAACATTTCACTCACCCCCTAATGCTGTGGAGTAACGTATGCAGTGCTGAGCAGAGTTTCTGCCAGAAAAGTTGTTAGGACTGGCGGCCAAGAGTCGGTGGGGGGATGGAGGGTTGTTGGTGTTGTTGCTAACTTCGGGGCTAACCCCTTCAATTTAATCTGCAGGTGATAAGCAAGACACGGTGATGGGAACTTGGCCTGGGAGTTGTATCATTTAATAACCAACGGCCTAAACTGTACACAGACTGCACTGCTGTAACGTTTATGTAAGTTCATACATGGCTGTCAAAATTAAATCAATAATAACGCGTTACCGCAAATTCCTTTCAACGCCACTAATTTCTTTATAACGCATTAACGCAACTCGCAATTTTGACCGCTGTTCGATCTTTCGGAGGTTGTAGCAGGTTTAAACTACAGCCTAGAAACCTGAGGAATCCATTGGTACCAACCATGTCATACTAGCTTGTCGGGAAGGAGGCTAAATAACACTCAAAACTTGCACTCAATTTTGGTGAGGAAAAACTGTCATGGCCATTTTCAGAGGGGTCCCTTGACCACTGACCTCAAGATATGTGAATGAAAATGGGTTGTATGGGTACCCAGGAGTCTCCCCTTTACAGACATGCCCACTTTATGATAATCCCAAATGGCAAATTTGTTTTAACGGCATTCATTTCTTTAACACAATCGACCTTTCAGAGGTTATATGACATTAGAGCTCAGTTTTAAAGCTAAAATGAAGATACTGCTTTCATATGAAACTACACAGATTCAAGATATGTGGACGTAAATGGGTTCTATTGGTACCCACAAGTCTCCCTTTTACCGACATGCCCACTTTATGATAATCACATGCAGTTTGGGGCAAGTCATAGTCAAGTCAGCACACTGACACACTGACACACTGACAGCCTGTTGGGCTGCAGTTTGCCATGTTATGATTTGAGCATATTTTTTAATGCTAAATGCAGTACCTGTGAGGGTTTCTGGACAATATGTTTCATTGTTTTGTGTTGTTAATTGATTTCCAATAATAAATATATACATACATAAGCATAAAGCAAGCATAATTGCCCACTCCCATAAGAGTATGAAATACTTATTACTACAAATCTCCCTTTAAGGTACATTTTGAACAGATAAAAAATGTGATTAATTTGCGATAATCCTGATTAACTTTGGACAATCATGCGATTAATCACAATTAAATATTTTAATCAATTGAATCAAGTTAATTGTGATGTTTGCATAGAGAAAGTATGCAAAGTTTAACATATGGGCAAAGCTGTTTTTTTTTTTTATTTTAAAAATATACCTGAGAATATGAAAGAGAATTTGATTTTGAAACATTGAGTTCTTTTTAAGTGATTAATCGTTCTGTAAATCCATTCTGAACAGAAGTTTTTTATCCGATGACCTCTGGAGGCTTTTAATGGCGAAGCATTAAGAAAGGAACAGAGGGAAATTGGCATAGAAATGACACTGTTTGTACAGAACAGAGATTCTGATAGTAATGCCAGCGTTAGTGTAATTAGTCTGCAGCAGCACAGCAGGTATGTCTGCCTCTTTAAACCACAGCTGTCCCTTCTGCCAGCCTGTAAATGTGTCTTACATCACATAGCTGCTGTGTCTCAGCAGCACAGCAAAGTGTTAAAAAAAAGCATCTCTTTGTAGGGCATTAGGAACCGTTAACACCAGGGAAATGTGCTTTTTTTTCAAACATGAAAGGACACTTAACTACACTTTAGTCTTTATTGTGTTATGTTTCAGCAATTCATTTATAATTTAACCTTCATTTAATCAGGTAATGTCATTGAGATCAAGGTCTCTTTTGCAAGAGAGAGGAAGCAAGTACAGAGAGAAAACCTACCTACAAATACAGTCACACAAAAGCACATACAATCAAAATCACACACAATCCCATGGCATATATAAATAAGTCAACAGTTAAGTCCAGTTCAGTATTTACCCAGTGTTTATTAAGAGTAAACCAATCTCGACATCTAGTCTCTAGCTTTAAAAGATATGGATGGCAATGTTCTGTATTTTTCTTTTTGCCAACAAATCACAAAATACAGTATTTCATCTCTGCTATAGACCTCCATTTATTAAAACACATACAAATGAGCCACAGCGTTGCACCGGGTGACATTTGTCTTCATTACGACAAACTGTAGTTTATTTTGAGTCACTGCTACATGTGCCATCCTGTCGCTCTAAATACTCGGTCGCGCACCGAATGTGTGTTAATCCGAGGCTAATAATAGTCCACAACAAATGCGGTATTTACTTCTAGATGAGTAACATTTGCTAAGAGCTAAAGTGCCCAGCTGTTATTTACATCTTAGGAAAGAATCAGCTTGGGATTGTGCTCCTCACAGAGAAGTCTGTATAGAGAGACGGAATAACACCTAGTTGGTTTTAGACTTTTTAGTTCCTTTTGTAGACAAAGATAAAACCGTAAAATATCCCCAGCCTTATTCTATAAATTTGAGAAGAGACACAAGCCAGGCATCTTCACTAAGAGACCTCTAAAAATGATAGTATATAGTTCTCTTTTTGTTGCTTGTGAGGACCAGCTTACTTGTTTCACATTGGTTTTTCGTGTCCCCGAGAGAGAAACATGCTTTATTACAACAGTATTACAACGGCGGGTGCATGAGGATGCGGCGTTTGGTAGCTCCCATGAATTTTGCCTTTATTACTGGAGCATGTATGACAGAATACACTCATCAACATCGGAAAAGGAAGCATGGGGATTGGATAAAGTGCAGCTGACGAAACGCCACCGAAAGCAAGTTGGCGCCCCGGGAGGAGAGAGGGGAGCCGGCATAGGAGCTAAGCTAACCCAGCTATGACCTGAGGCTATTCCACTACCACAGTGGTTCTCAATCGTTTTCTTGTCAAGTACCCCTAAATTGATGCACATTAGATCATGGACACCCATGTGATAAGATTTTGCTTCAGGGACCTCTATCTGGTTGGTTGTTGGATATGTTTGAGGCCAGAATTCTATAGTTGTCAACTACAGTTGAGGAGATAGCATGGACGAGGCGAAACCTATGATCAGAATAGTCACTCTTATGACTCTTACTCACATTAGGCTCACTTGAAATAGTGAAAATAAACTATTCCTCATTATTCTGGGGAACTTCCTCAAGGACCCCTAAGGGTCCCGAGCCCCTGGTTGAGAACCACTGCACTATCCAGCCTATTCCTGGCTGATGTCCGGTCGCAGGAAAATAAGATGGATGAAATAAGACTTCAGGCTAACCCAGCAACGGGAGATTGGTGAATGTTGTGCCCACAACTGGTGACGCGTAATCAGGCAGTAACCTCCAGTTCTGAAAAGTGAAGCTAACGCAGAAGTGCCTTAAACCTGCATTCTTTCTAACAGCCAGCAGGGGGCGACTCCTCTGGTTACAAAAAAGAAGTCTGATTGTATAGAAGTCTATGAGAAAATTAGCCTACTTCTCACTTGATTTATTACCTCAGTAAACATTGTAAACATGAGTTTATGGTCTCAATCTAGTTTCAAGTCTTCTTCAATACAGCATGATGTTCATTTAGTAAATGATGGTCCCATTTAGAGTCAAATAGACCATAAAGCAGGGGATGCTTTAGGGCGTGGCTACCATGTGATTGACACGTCGCTACCGCGGCGTTGTCCAGTCTGGGAGTTGTCTGTGTTTTCTTCTTACAACTTTAACCCTTTCACAGTGTGTTTTCAGTTCATGGAAGGTAATTGTAACATTTTGGTTGCCTAAAAATGTCTTCTTCAGTGTTCGGTTGTACTTAGCTCTGCCCTATCGTGTCACTTCTGGTTGCTAAAAACCAAGATGGCGACGGACAAAATGCCAAACTTGAGGATTCAAAACTGTAGTCCACAAACCAATGGGTAACATCACGGGGACTACGTCTAGTTCCTATGGTGAAACTGGTTTTTTTCAACTTGTATCAAGTGCTACTTTGACTTCATGAAACTCTTCTTTTTTTAATATTTAGTCTGGCTCCTATAGAAATGTATATCATAAAAAGTTATGCAGCTACGTCTATCCAAAATGTCTGAACACAATGTTGAATTTCTTTTCTCCCTCCTTATTCTCAGTTCATGCACAACTTTGTGGGCCACAAGAAAGCAGAGCTTTAAAAAATACATGACAAAAATCATCAAAAACTCCTTTTGAGACTTCTTCAAAGGCAGGAGGGGGTCACCCTGTTCAGTGCATGGTCATCTGCCCACCCTGCTTCAAACTCTTCTGTTATGCTGAATCGCAGAAAAAAAAATATTGCCGATACTCCAGTTCTATCTTTCATAGAGGTAACTCCTCTCCTGGTTATACCTTGAAGATCTGAACATTACAGGAAGTTTCAGTCTGGAGCAACATGTTTGTGTGGCTCCTCAATTTAGTTCTCACCTTCAGCCTCGGGGAGGACATTGATCACCTCCGATCACTAATGCGTTATTTTCCGTCGTCTCTTCAAGGTGCCCATTAAACACGCAGTCGGCACACTGCTCACTTTTGCATCTTTAATGAACAATCTGCTTCAAAAATTCTCCCCATTTTTTGACTTATCTTTGTGCAAACACGGGATGTTTTTGCCGAGCAAACAGCTTGTTAATCATTCCAAAAAAAGTTTTTCTCATCCACACTCAATGTTCCCGTCCTCCTACGTAAATGTCAACATCCACAGCCTGCGTATCTGCTCAGGGAATGGAGAACAGAGCAAAGGTGCAAAACTATAAAAATCTATGTGCATCATTTGCCATCTTTAAAATTGATGCACATATTTGTTATGGATAATTTAGATTGCTCTTTTTTGGTTGAGGTAGTAGAGGCGGTGCTGTAATTATTAGATAATATTAACCTTAAGATATTTGAGAAGATTTTCATGTTTCCAGAACAAGTCGAAGAGATCAGTGAAGATCTCCCCCGCATGCTCTCAAGTGTTGTATATTTTTCAGTGGAGGGAGAAGTCACAGCTTTCCCTTCACATTATGATGCACTGCAGTTTGCTCTCGGATTTGGCAGAAGCAGTGGGGAACCAGGCAGTTATGAAGGAGGTGGTGATTGATTGTATTATATTGGCTGTGTAGAATCACCCCGCTATAATATCCCTGAGGAGGGTGGACCACGGCTTCTGTAGGAGGAACGTATAGTATATCCACTGCAGGATCTCCCCGCTGATGGAGGTGATGGTTAAACTCAAGGAGGGAGGAATGGAGGCTATTGCAGAGACCGTTGATGGGTATTGCGTTTTATTATGATCTATACACTTTGGATGAGTTCAATTCAAGGTTTCACATCTCAGCCTTCCAGCTCTCCATTAGTGACCTAATCCAAACCGTATCATTGGTAAACTTCAGCTGTGTAACTGAAGGATTCTCAGAAAACCTGTGAGGGAATAGTATTGAAGGCTGATAAAAAAAAAATTCTAGCTTAAAGATGAGTTAAACGCCCATGCTGTGGGACCACACGGCCCTGTTTCTCTCACTTGATTAATTATACACTGAGTGTAAGTCAGGCTGTTAAATGCTGGAGATAAAGCTGTGAAAAGCACTGCTTTTTCTGAACGTTGCATCATAAAAACTGTTATGACTCACAAAAACAATACCAATATACGGCGTATATCTACAGCGAAGTGAGAGGATAGTTTGTTTGTTTTATGTTCTGTTTTGAATCTCCTTCAAACATTTGCATATCGAGAATTGACAACTACGATTACCAAACAGGAGACATATTCACATATTCAGCAAGGAATCCATTAACCAATACGTTGCTAAATTGGGAAGAAAAGACTGGCATGGCCATTTTCAAAGGGTCTCCTTGACCTCTGACCTCAATATATGTGAATAAAAATGGGTTCTATGGTTACCTACGAGTCTCCCCTTTAAAGATATGCCCAGTTTCTGATAATCACATACAGTTTGGAGCAAGTCATAGTCAAGTCAACACACTGACAACTGTCAAAAAAGCTGTAATATGATTGCTATTATTGTTGTATGGCCTGGCTCAGGTTAAATCCTTTGTAAACATGAACAGATACATACAGAGAATGAATGCCATATAGCTTTCTTTTATTACCTTGTCTGACAGATTTTCCAGTGTAAAATATCGCCATATTGCTGACATGTTGCTAGCTCTGGCTGATGTTAAACTCTCTGCTAGCACCTGCCTGATCGGTATCGATCGGCATGATGATGGCTCACTCGTTAGCTATACTTCCATCATCGATTTCAGACGCAACGATTGTTCTTTTTCCAGAGCTGATGATGGAAGTAGCTAACGAGTGTTGTTCCTGTGTAGCGTAAATTAACTGATAAATGATATGGCAACGTAATATTGGATTGGTGCATAGACTCATGTACTTGCCAATACCAAATCCAGGAGGCATTCCTGATACTTTAGAACAACTCTAAAGGCAACTAAAACTAAAAGACTAAAAGAAAACATAAAAAGTTTTAAAAAAATCAATGAAAACTATTTTTTTCTAGAGTAATATTGTAGCATTTTTGGCTTTATTGGACATCAAGGTGGCAGTATATGAACAGATAGAGGAGCATGACATGCATCAAAGGTCCCAGACCCAAATCAAACTGATGATGGTGCAGTTATGTGGTATGTGTCGCTACCAGGATGATATGACGATATGTCTATAACTTTGATTTTAAAGTGATAAATGTTAAAGCAAATATTGTCTCTTTGTTCAGATCTGTGCAGCAGCTAAAAGGCCCACCACCTATTTCGATGTAATTCTGCGAGCAATCAGCAGACCAGTGTCATCATGGCGGCTGAAACTCAAAAACTCCTGACTTTGAGCTGCGACATTAGCTCACTGCACCAAAAGAGATCCAGTGCAGTGCGTAGGCAGCTCCCAGCTTTGCTCTAATATACAGCAAATAGTGGCAAATTGCTATTGATGTCTTATAAAAGGAGATCGAAACTTTGCACAATCATATTTGACCTTTCTGAAATTCAAGGCTGCAGTATTAACTGTAATATTCCACAACCTTTGGAGAGGAGAAACTATTGTCTCTGTTCTGAAACTCTTCATTTGACAAGCTTTTATCTTTTGTTATATTTTATCTCTTAAATGTCTGCATGACATCATACTAATGATCACCTCAGGTCTGCACAAGTGTTTCAAGTAGACGTGTTGCTCACATGCAGGTGTTGCCACTTGAGTGGTCCAGCCTCTTATGAAATAGTGTCCAAAAACAGCAATGATCTGCATAAATTAAACATAAAACTACGCTTGTGGAAGTTCGTTTTTTAAAGCTTTCATCACACAAACTATGTTGATTGCTATTGCATCCCTCTTCAGGTGTTAATTATGTTCTCGCTCCAGGCATGCATTGTTAGTTGTAGCGCTTCCAAGTGAAAATGAGGGGACTGGAGGACTGGAGGTGATGAAGGCTGATGAAGACCTCCATGGCCACTTGTGGCAGTGTCACAGATGTTGCACCTGTTACGGAGCGGGCTGCATATTCAGCAGCGAGTCAAGTCTAGTGAAGTGCTTGTTAACTGGTTCAAACTGGCTGTATTATTTGCATATGAGCTCTTTGGAAACTGCAACATGACATTTAATTAATTCTGTAGAGAAATCCCTCACATCCTGCACTTCAAGCCTGTGACTTTCATGTACCCGCAGCCAGCAAGAGAGAAAAGGGAGAATTTTCAGTTATGCTGGGGAACTAAGTACTGGTCACATACAGTAAAAAAAAAATTAAAAAATGTAATAACTGAAAACATCATTACTGAGAGGTAGGTATTATTACACACCACTAAACAAACAGCATACAAAATATGAAAGAAATGCATGATTACCAACCACTTAACCGGTCTGGCTGCCAACAATTGGAAATGCAAAATGCAAAACATAATTATTGTCTCTACAGTTAATCATCTCATTGCTTAGCACATCAGCAGTAAAAGCAGCACGTCAGGTTGTTTTAGTTACACTAACTGTGTGCCCCCTGATGTGTTCACCATGTGATGACAAACAGTCAACAACTGGTGAACGATAATTATCACACCAGGATTTACACCATCTCTTTAGGAAAATGAGGAGAATAGACAGAGCACTTTAGAAAACAGCCCCAGGAGATAACTAGACTGCCTCTGATACAGATAAGAGCTCTTATCCAGAGCATCAACAACTAACCTTTGCAACCATTGAGGAATTATACAGGAAGTCAATTAAAAAGCATACTGCAGAAGCCATGTACGTTACCCATGATGGCTTCTCACAGGCCACATCCCTCCGCTGTGCACTTCCCACAGATGATGAAAATTGGTTTTCACAAAGATCTGCAGCAGTTGGGGGGAAGTCAAAAATCATGCTAGCAGTTTCAGAAGGTGATTGAGCTTTTACCTTCATTTTTATGCTGCACTACATTCTACAGGAATATTTCCTCCATTCTGCTTTTCTATTAACATTGTTCAGTGCTTTTTTTATGTACATACAGTATGTTCTCTGACAATTTACAGTATCATTAACACCAGACGGCTCTTACAGTACTACCCTCCGGATAATAAAATTAGCAATTGGTTTTAATTGCATAATTTTTCCTTTTTTTGTGTTCT
Organism: Helicolenus hilgendorfi; assembly: GCA_916700815.1. NCBI lineage: Eukaryota > Metazoa > Chordata > Actinopteri > Perciformes > Sebastidae > Helicolenus > Helicolenus hilgendorfi. Next base: position 18,527 of record CAKALG010039922.1, read on the forward strand.
TGTTCAACCCGGCTTCACAGGAAGGCGTATGATAGCACGACATTACATGAACATTCTGCGTGTCATGAGGACGCATTTTAGGATTTCCGCGTGTCATTCGTACGCCGCTTTTCGCGTGTCATTTGTAAGCCACGAAACAAAACTACGTTAATGTCTTCAGTTAGGTTTAGGCAACAAATAGTTAGGTTTAGGAAAAATGTAATGGCTGGGATTACAATAATTATACAAATTAAGTAAAATATGTAAGGAAACAAGGTAACAAAAGTACGGCAAACACGTCATCAACGTCACTCCTGCTTGAAAGCCCTGTGTTTGTTGGATCACCATAAGCGGCCTTTCTCGCCTCTAATTCTACGTCACAAGCTCTGAGCGCATATTTGCATGTTTGCATTGCAGTCAGTATAGACTACATGGGGTACAAATGACAAGCCAAATGCAAGAACGGCCTTCTTATAGCACGCTAAATGCGTTGCACATTATCGTGGCATTCGTACGCCTTTTCGTGTGAACGGGTTGTCTTGTTTCAACCCTTTAATCGTAACGAACTGAAATCAACTGAAAGTACAAAAATGGACTCACTCAACACAGAGCCAGTGTCTGCTTTGTCTAACAGTTTAACATTGTCCCAAAAATAATTAAGTGATGGACCATCCATCATGGTACAGCTCTATCCATCAAAAATGTGAGACAAACAAACACAGACGCAGAGGAAAGGTACTATGAATTACAATGCTTGTGCGTGTTTGGACCAGTGGAGATGAACAAGGGACGCCTTTCAATTATGATCCCCTCCCCCCTCACACACACACACACACACACACACACACACACACACACACACACACACACACACACACACTTACATCTCATGACTCAACAAGAAGGGACAAAAATGAACTGCTAACTCACACTGGAGAGGATCTCTGCAGGCCACTCACCTGGTTACTTTTCCCTCAGTGTAGCGTCATGATCATTACTTGTATTTATGTCTCCTACTTTTATTACACATAAATCAATTTAGTATGTGAGAAATTAGTTGAATCTGTTTGCTTATTTCATATGGATGTTCTTTTATCTCAGTCGGAGAAATGACCATGGAGTCGGCAATACATAATATTAGTCTTATCCATCTTGGCCACCCCACAATAATCTTGAAACAAATTAGGAAACTGCGATGTCAGTTTATTTTTATGGTCTCATTCAATTATGTTACGTGCCAAATTTAGTGAAAATTAGACACAGTGTTCGTGTTCGAGAAATTATGAAAAATCTGTATTGAAAATGTACAAAATGAGAGGAAACAAGGTAGAATTGACCTACAGATTTGTCTTTAACCAAGAAATACATAAAACTAAATTGTCACTCGATTAAAATAGTTAATCGTGATTAATCCCAAAATAATTGCACATGTTTTATCTGTTCAAAATGTACCTTAAAGGGAAACCCTCACAGTAAAAAATATGCTCCAATCATAACATGGCAAACTGCAGCCCAACAGGCAACAACAGCTGTCAGTGTGTCAGTGTGCTGACTTGACTATGACTTGCCCCCAAACTGCATGTGATTATCATAAAGTGAGCATGTCTGTAAAGGGGAGACTCGTGGGTACCCATAGAACACATTTATATTCACATATCTTGAGGCTGTGTAGTTTCATATGATAGCAGTATCTTCACTCTAGCTTTAAAACTGAGCTCGCTACAACCTCTGAAAGGTCGATTGTGTTAACGTGTTAAAGAAATGAATGCCGTTAAAACAAATGTACATTAATGCGCTAATGTAACGTTAACTTTGACAGCCCTTAACAAAAACATTTTGTTTTGTTTGTTTGTTCAGGAGTTTTAACATAATGTAAAGGCCTTTATTAATGACCATGTACTGGTGATACACACACACACACATAAACTTCTGTTCCTTGGCCCAAGGCCTACCTTTTCCACCAAATTGCATTAAGAGTTATTGCAGACAAACAAATGGAACTGAAAACTTTTTTTACCTGCCAATGGCAATAAAAAGAATCGTCCAAACCTGCTATCGCTGTTCCCTCCACACACCAGCTAAAAGAAGGTTCAGATGATATTTTGTTTCCAGGGCCACGGATGCATTGCGGTAGAGCTTTTTTTTTTTTCAAGGTGATCACACTGAAGCTTAGCTCTGCATGTGCACTTGGCAGGAACAAAAATAACCACTAAGAAAGAAAGGGAGATGTAATTTGTATGTATACAAATGTCAGAATGTCAAGGCATGTAATCCTTTCAAGAGGTGATGAGGTCTTTGGTTGGAGCTTGGCGCCACTCCAGATTTTAACACAAGAAAAAGTGCTTACACCAAGTTCTGGAGGTGAACGATGAGTTCTGATCCCACTCTCCTCTCCTCTCACTCTCCTGTGCACTCGCTCTCCTCCTCTCTCTTTCTCTGGCTTCCGAGGGATTATTTTGGTATCGGTACATATGGATTTACAGTAGCAGTGTACAGTATATCCTGAGTGGCATGTTCCATTTGATTTAACGCCAGCGTACTTTTATAGCATGTTTTTTAAGGATGTATGTGGGATGAGGTGGTGCATATAAACCTAGCATGTTATTAAAGCGTTCAGTTAAAGTTATATCACTACAAATCCTCAGCCCCCGTTTCCCCGAAGATGCATTTCCTCCGTGATAAGAGCCGCATCACATAGACACTGTCAAAACATTTGAAAAGCACGGAGCTGTCGGAGAAAGACACTTCAGGGTAGATAACCCAGTTAAATACGAGCGTTTGCAATGTCATTTGAGACTGTGTTTCTACAGTACGATATGAGATGTATTCTGAAAACCTAATTACTTTGTCATTATTTGCTCTAAATTATAATGGAATTAATTTTCTCATTAGAAATCTCACTCATGGTAAACGTTTCTCAAAGTGTTAATCATTTGAGTCACACTTGAGTCTAAGGACATTCATATTACATTAAAGCTGCAGCGATTAGTTGTTAACTATTATATTAATCGCCAACTATTTCTGATCGATTAACAGGTTTGAGTCATTTTTAAAGAAAAAAAAAAGACATAATTCTCTGATTCCAGCTTCTTTAATGTGAATATGTTCTGGTTTCTTGACTCCTCTATGACAGTAAACTGAATATCGTTGAGATGCTGACAAATCAAGACATTTGAGGACGTCATCTTGGCCTTTGGGAAACACTGATCGACATTTTTCACCATTTTATAGATCAAAAATGTAATTGATTAATCAAGAAAATAATCAGCAGATTAATCGTTAATGAAAATAATCCTCAGTTACAGCCCTAAAACATTGTACTGTATTCCTTTATGTTCTGTATTCCATTGTGAAGTCCCTAGTGCCCTTCCCACTGCTCCTATGTATCTCACTACCCACACATATCTATACAGGAAGTCAAAATGATCCATGTTCATCTCCCATGTAATTTAGACATATTTCCTGCCATTTTCCTTATGTGTGTAGAGAATTTTAAAATCAACTTTAATAATTTCCTTTGTTTTTTTTTTTGTTTTTTTACCGCCAGCTGATCTCCCTTTGCCAAATATTCTTGATAAAAACGGCACACTTTATTTCATGTGCTATGTATTCCTCCACTACTTTTTAAAAGATGCTGTCCTACGTCTGTCCTCCCACCACTCGTCTGTCTTCTTCCACTTACAGCAGCTTGTTGCTAGGCAACAGCTCACGGCTGCATTAGAATATCAATATTTACATAAAAACAATATTCAATAGTCGGTGAATAAAGACTATTAGATATAAGTTGCATCACAGAGTGATTCGGTTGAATTTCAATGGGTAGTGCAGGCAAGGACATTTCAACCAGTGCATTAATACCCAAACTATTACAGAAATCTGTTGCAATGCTTTTACCAGGAAATGCAGTGTTATTACAGTTATGTATTTGTTAGTAAGGTGTTACTCTGGATATAGAAAAGTAATCACTGTGCAGCATTACAGCACTCAGTTTTTAAAATTGAACTGTCTTGATCATGGAAATAATACACTGGTCTGGAGATGAAAAACTCCTAAATCCACAATCTTCTTCTAAAAATGATAAACTAAAAAACAAATAACAGCCTATAGGCCCTTTAATGCAGTACCCAAGGCTTGTGTTTAAGTTTATCAGTCGGTGAAGTTTAATATGTGAAGCCAGATCAACTTGCTAAAAAAGCTGATTCAGCCAAGTTTCCTTTAACAACCCAGGAACATTGCACAGTTATGTTTTATCTTTGCAATGTTTGACATCCAACGTGGCTCTATGTCATCTTGTCTTAACTTGTGTAATCCTCTGTTCTCCATCCCCCCTGCTGTAGCACAGCAGTAGATTGTGCAGCATGAACTTCACAGCACCATATTACCAGTATCCTGCGTTTGAACACTAGCCGTCTGTCAGGTTTTTGAATTGATTTTTTCTCAATTTCACAGAAGTCTCAGCCATTTCTCAAATGTTTTAATTCCTTTAAAAGACAGTCTGCGTTCTTAGATTCTCAAGCAGAGGCCCTCCTGGACATATTTCCTGGCATAAGTCCGTGCACAGTGAGGATGATTGGGCCTTTGTCATCAGTGCCAAACTGGAAAAAACACCTTGAGATTTGAACAGATGAATTTGATGAATGTATTTCACTCCTTTTAATTTCCTTTTCGTTTTTTTTTTTCTTTTATAGTTTTAGCTATTTTGCATTCTTAATTTTAATCTTAAAGTGGCAATAGACAACTCCCTCCGCCCCCCCCAAAGCGATTCCAAGTGGTATTATTGTTGGTGCTGCTGTCACAAATGAATGCAAATTTACATCATCAATATGCAAACGGGCGTATGACATTGTCTGTCTGGTGACTTTCTGGAGCTAGTGCTAGCTACTTTCATTGGAAAAATGCAATGCTGCACAGAACGCACTGCATTTTGTTTTCCACAGTTAGTTCGGTTGTTCCAACATCTACCATTATTGCTACTCGGGATACTAACGACAAATAACTGGTAACTGGGGATGGCTACCAATTGCTACCAGGGAAAACAAAAGTGCTACCCTCTTCCTTTTTTGGTTGTGCAATGGTTGACGCACTTTCTTTGTACTATAAATCGAGCCTTCCTTTTCCCAGGAGATTGGATTGGATCCGGTGGCCAACTTGATTTCATGGGAAGGCGAATAAATAGCACGCCATTTAAAGGACACTCCGCATGTCATGATAACACAATTCAAGCTAGGAAACAAAACCACTTAGTTTACATACTTATTTTAAACCCAACCATGAGTTTGTTCCTAAACCTAACTAAGTAAAATACATATGTAAACAATGTAAAATAAGTACGGAAAACACGTCACTAACGTCATTAACGTAACTTCAAAATGATTCAACAACACTTTGGGACGTGGACGGTCTCTCCTGGTTGAAAGTCCTGTGTTTGTTTGACTAATCCACCTTCCACCCCACACACCATTAGCAGTCTTTCTCACTTTATACATTACGTCACTTTCTCTTCCTCACTTGCTCTGAGCGTAGCATATTCATGCGGATGCATTCGTATTGCAGTCAATACAGACTACATTGCGCGAAATGACACGCCAAAAGCAAGAACGGCGTTGTGATTGCACGCAAATTGATCTAATCTAAACACAGATGGTGTCATCACTCCATGGTCATTACATTGTGCAATCAACATTTACTTCACAATGAAAAGTCAAAGCAAAGAACTTCTCTATTGACACTTAATAACTTAATACTTTGTATATGTAAGTGTGGTTTATATTACACAATTATGTGTATTCGGGTCTTACAAATGTTATTAATAGTAATACTGAATAGTAACTTCAACAAGTGGACCCCTGCCTTAAAGAGTGAAGCTACTGCAGACCATGCCTCTAGTCATGGAGGACTGTAAATCAGTGTTTCTATCATTCTGTTGCTAACCCAGCATGTGACCTATTGGTGTACAGTTTACTGAGCCAATAGTCTGGCATTCATCAAGTATGTAAGAGCAGGAGTGCTGATCGATAATTCATTTTGGCTTTGCCGTCATAACGACATAAACAATCGTGGGGGTGGGGGGAGACGTTGTGGTCGTTGGCGGCTAGATTAGAGCTCTTACATTAGAGGTGCCAGAGCGAAGCAGCAGACCGTCATTTGAACGGCTGAACAGTCGGGTAGTCCGCTGCCAGCTCATCAAAGCGCGGAAAAGGGCAGAGAATATTGCTGTCACTGCCAACCGTGTCTGCCAACGCAGGTAAACACATGTTTAGCATAAGACACTTCTGGTGCATTTGAGCTCACTGCAGCAGCGGTCACACTCCCCTGCTGACTGTGTAAGACTCTTAAAATCACAACCATATACAATCTCACGCATTTGACCTTATACATGCTTAAGGATGTCAATAACAATTATTGTTTATCTGTTAATTAATCAATTAATCTCCAAAATATTAAGTTTACACTGATATCAAACAGAGAAGAGTTGCAAATCCACATTTAAGAAGCTGGAACCAGAGTGTTTTTTGGCTTTTTGATTTGGCTGATAAAGGTAACAGTTAATCAGCTCTACACCTACAGTACATACACAGTGGTTCTATTTGCTCATAGTGCTCTGCTCTGCAGCTTTTCTTATATGTCAACCTAGATGCACAGTGCAGGTTTATGACTATGTCAGCAATGCTTGAAACTATGCCAGGGCTGCAACACCAGCACGGTGAGACTTAAGGCTGGCTCACACTAAAAATATATTTTTCAAATCTTAACAGATGTTGAAAATGTGAGAGAGACTCCACACATAATGACGTGATATGCAACGATTTAGCTAAAACATCACAGCACACAGTAACAGATTCCTTTCATGAACAAGAGTTCTGACTCAAGAAAAAGGAAATCTCGCAAAATCTCTTGCGATCAAATGTGACTTTAGCGTAAACAAACATGGCGGACGACGGGCAGGAAGAATTAGCGACGTTAGTTTTTGCACTACTTTATACTGACAATTCACAAAGAAAAAAGAAAAATAATGGATGAAGCCATGGAGACAAGTTAGACACTCGTGTTGTTGCCACTGATCAGCAAATTGGTCCTCCATTTCTTAGGTCAGTGTTACAACTACTTTATGCTTTACTTTTTGCATTAGCCCATACATTAGCCGCGGTCACCATGGCGGTGATCGTCCTTCCTTCTTCAGTCAGCTTGATTCTCAATTGGCTATAATTTTTTCCCACATCGCCAGTCCTCGGGGTTCCCCACACACAACAGGAGATCCAATCGTAAATATTGAATAAGTTTAATATTTTGAAACCGGTGCGGCCATGATGGACTTCCGGGCTGATCGGGAGATGTTAAAACATTGTTAACATACCTCAGACCACAGGAATATCTGGAAAGTAGGGATGTACCGATACCACTTTTTTTCAGACCGAGTACAAGTACAAGTACATTTGGGTACTCGTCGATACCAAGTACCAGCACGAGTACTTCAC
>CAKALG010039925.1:0-13622 GCA_916700815.1 Helicolenus hilgendorfi
ACCCCACTTCAAAACCAAACTATCCCTTTAAAAATTGTGCCTTTTCGAAAATAATTCAACTTAAATAATGTTAAATTATGTTGTATTAGCTATCAGCACCGGTGTTCAGATGCACAGCAGCCTCTGTGAAAGCCTGTTAACTGTGTCCACAGAGCGGCTCCCACGAGCAGCTTAATTTGTGAATAAATCATTAATGAAACATTGTGTTTTCACTCCCGGTGTACATGGGTAGTGTATAAATCAGAACCACGCTCATGCTGGTGGCTGCATCGTACCTAAATAATTGAAGCGGGGGAAAGCACTTCCCTGTTTGAAAGGAAAGCATTTTTCAATATTGATACGGGATCACCTGTCAAAGTATATCAAATTAGCAAATATCATGAAATGCACTTGCATCAATATATGAAAAACTACTAACCTAACACCACTTGTTCTTTTCGTATCCCAACGTTGGCCATATGGGTGAGTCCTCGCTGGCTGTGATCTGAATATCTGATTATAATTTGAGGCGATTTAAGCAGATTTAGAGGCCTATGGGATTCTCCTTTTGGCTTAGTGCTTCCTGTGTGTGTTTGTGTGTGTGTTTATGCATGTGTATGCAGAAAAAGAGAGAGAGAGAGATTCCCAATGGTAATGGATTTACTGGTCTACCTTGGAGACAATTCAGTGTGCAAACTCAAAGACACAATTAATTGTAAACAACCCCAAGTCTGTTATCCAGTAGATGAAAGTTAATTTGTTAGATCTTAATCTACTTTTGACAGATCACCCTGCATGGACCCGTAGTGTATAATGCATATATGATGCGATACGATAATACTTTAATATCAGACAGGTCGGAAATTTGTTTTGCATCACAGCATTTCCATTTGCAACATCACAGAAAGGACAAAGACAAAAAAACAAGGACACGTACATTTAAACATTACAATCACAGAGGACGATATTCAGGGCCCTTCAATGTACATTTGATCTGGGATTAAGCTCCATATTTAATTTTAGGATTGACTGGTGCACAAAAGAGTGCTTCAGTCTAACCTTATTAAATCGTGGAACCCTGTATCTCCGATTTGATGGTAACGATTCATATAGTTGTATACTCTCGGGTGGGATGGCCTGCACTGGCAACACGTAGGCTCTTCCATTGGTACATCCTTATATATAAGGTGATTCTGGGTCTGCTCCCACAATACTTAAGTGTTTTTATTACGCAAAAAAATTGTGGACAGTATTCACTTTGTCCACAGGACCTCCTTGTGCTCTCTGTCCCAAAAGCTCGGACAAAAATCAGGGATAGGGGTTTTGCATATTCTGCACCCTCAGCCTGGAATTTGCTCCAAAATGACCTAAAAATCAAAGAGCTGGTATCATTAAACATGTTTAAATCTAAAATGAAGGCTTTAGAAGCAGACTCTATGGCATGCCAATGTTTTTAGCCCCCTTGTTGTACAGCTGATTCCCAGAAAAGTTCATTTTTGTCCCTCCCATTTGTCTTTAGATGGGTCTCTTTTAATGCAAATTTGAGTGCTTTTAGTGTTTGTAAATTGTATTTTATCTCTATTTGTGTCTGTGTCTGCAACTTTGTGTTCTTGCTGCCGGCCGTCTTGGCCAGGTCTCCCTTGGAAAAGAGGTTCTTAATCTCAATGGGACTAACCTGGTTAATTAAAGGTCAAATAAATAAAAAATATTCACTTTTCAAAACATGGTTGGGGGTCAGAGACGATGGTGTTAGCCAGCCTTAAAGGTCCCATATTGTGCTTATTTTCAGGTTCATACTTGTATTTTGTGTTTCTACTAGAACATGTTTACATGCTGTAATGTTCAAATAACCCTTTATTTTCCTCATACTGTCGGCCTGAATATACCTGTATTCACCGTCTGTCTGAAACGCTTCGTTTTAGTACATTTCAAGGGAATTGCAAAGGAATTGCGTTTCTATGCAATAGCTTGGGACCATGTCTACTTCCTGTCAGCTGGTGTTATTCACATACACTGCAACAGGAAATAAACTGGGACACATTTAGAATGTTTACGTTTAAAACCCTGTCATGGTCTAAATATTGTATATTTGTGACATCACAAATGGACAGAAATCCAAACGGCTTGTTTCAAACGCACAATTTCTGAATACGGGCTGTGTTTATTTCTCCGTATATTGAGCGTTTTAATAGTTTAACAGTATTTATATAGTACTTAAACCTGCTTTATAATGTAAAAGACATGGAAATCTCACTTTTTACAATATGGGACCTTTAATATGTTATTATGATAGGCTGATTCATAGAATTTCTCATGATCAATGCTGCATGAAACTGTTACTTATGATACTTTAGACAGTTGATCAGCAGGAAAGTGCTGTTTTTAAAGAATGCATTATAGTTCAGTTAAAAAACGGCCTATGAGCGTAATTTAACAGGTTTTCTTTTGTATTAACACTGTTTTTAGCCATAACATGCGTTAGAATGCGTTAATTATGTTGAAATCCTGCTGTAAATTAACAGCAATTGTTTACAGTGCAGCCTTAATATGTTATTATGATATAGGCTGATTAATAGAATTTCTCATGATCAAGGTCTTGGTTTGTCACTGTTCTCAGTTCAGTTGTTTTGCAGCATGCAAATTTGATGTGTACTAATTAGGCAAACATGAAAACCACTTTGCAGTCAGCATGATGTTTTATTTCCACACTCACACATTTGGCCAATTCTCAAACTGGGACACATTTAGAATGTTTACATTTAAAACCCTGTGATGGTCTAAATATTGTATATTTGTGACATCACAAATGGACAGAAATCCAAACGGCTTGTTTCAAACGCACACTTTCTGAATACGGGCTGTGTTTATTTCTCCGTATATTGAGCGTTTTAATAGTTTAACAGTATTTATATAGTACTTAAACCTGCTTTATAATGTAAAAGACATGGAAATCTCACTTTTTACAATATGGGACCTTTAATATGTTATTATGATAGGCTGATTCATAGAATTTCTCATGATCAATGCTGCATGAAACTGTTACTTATGATACTTTAGACAGTTGATCAGCAGGAAAGTGCTGTTTTTAAAGAATGCATTATAGTTCAGTTAAAAAACGGCCTATGAGCATAATTTAACAGGTTTTCTTTTGTATTAACACTGTTTTTAGCCATAACATGCGTTAGAATGCGTTGATTATGTTGAAATCCTGCTGTAAATTAACAGCAATTGTTTACGGTGCAGCCTTAATATGTTATTATGATATAGGCTGATTAATAGAATTTCTCATGATCAAGGTCTTGGTTTGTCACTGTTCTCAGTTCAGTTGTTTTGCAGCATGCAAAGCTGATGTGCACTAATTAGACAAAACATGAAAACCACTTTGCAGTCGGCATGATGTTTATTTCCACACACACATTAGGCCAATTCTCATCTGTGTCAGTTACAAGGAAGGAGATGGGGATGTAGTGGAGGAGGAAGGAAGAGAGAGGGGGAAAAAATGCTTAGCAGACAACCTTCATGTGCAGTTGTGCATTAGTGGGGGGAGGAAGAGGAGGAGGAGGAGTAGTGGGAGAGGTTGGCTGGCGGTGCTGGGCAGAGAGGAGAGAGGAGCAAATGCATTGCGGAGGGAGAGGAGGAGGAGGGCCTACAGCTATTGTTCATGTCCTCCCGTGAACAAAGGGCTCATCTGGGTCCGTATGTAAACCCACAGCAGGCTTCAGCCCACTAACAAGGCCTCATGCGGGACAAAACATAACCGACCGACTCCCGCAAAATTAGGCCGTTTCCAGTCTCGCGGTTTGAGGAGATTTCATTGATCCTGTTCAGAGAGAGAGAGGACGTATTATTGTGTTGGTACGTCGCGTCCAGCAGCGGGCCTATCCGTCTTTACGCACGGAGCGGAGCGGAGCGTCCACACGGTCTCTCATCAGCACGGATCTGTAAACATCACTGCTCTGATTGGACTTCTGCTCAGGTAAAAAAGGGGGTCGCTTTAATAACAAACACAGAAAAACAGAAATGTCGAGCTGTTGTAGTGATTAAATGTGTGTTTACTGAGCTGATGTAGTTTGTAGTTTATCGTCTTATTTCGGTGTTTTCTCGTTGAGAAGGGGGATTTAACGTTCAGGCGTTACCATGACGGCTAACACTATGGTTACTAACTGTTCTCTGGCTGCTAACGTTAGCTTCACCGTGAAGGCCTGCAGGGCTGTGTTTGTTGTGATGGCTGAATATATGTTGTGTTTAGTCTGTGTGTACATGGCTGTGTGGCGTGTTAAAAATGAGCACTGGTTGGCTTTATGTAGATAAGTGTCCTGATATAACCTGTTTAACGTTTTAGCATAGCTAGCAGTTAGCATTAGGCGCTAGCTAACTGTTAGCATTACTAGCTGCCTCTCTAGCTAACAGTTAGCATTGTGTGCTAGCTAATTGCCTTTGTAAGCAGACAACTCCACGTCAAATGTAGTGATATTTGATTTTCTCCATCTCGTCCAGCTCTACCTTATACTAGAAATATATATTTGACATCACAACTTTCTTCTTAAATCACAGTTTCCCCTGCATATTTATCCTTTAGGGATAAATTAAGTATATCAAATTAGCAAATATTATGACATGCACTTGGATCAATATATGTGCTTCAACTGTTAAAGTTATGAACCACACAGATGTTGAAAAAGCTATTAGAAGTGTGGCTTAATAAGAAAACATTCGTGGATTCGTGTTTGTTTTGTTATAAAGTTTGCTACGGTAGGTTTAGTGTAATATAGATGTCCTGTTTGGACAGGCTACTTGTCTGTCCCCCCCTAGCAATCATAGTGGCAGGAGTCCAAAACCACTACAGGTTACTCTCATTTAGAGGAGACTTTTGTAATAGCTGAATGTTTTATTGTGCCTTTTATTTAACCTTTTATTTAACCAGGAGTAAAAACTCATTGAGATTAAAAATCTCTTTTTTCCAAGAGTGTCCTGGCCAAGATAGGCAGCAGCACAGTTACACGGTTGCAGACATAAAACAAACATAACAATTGTAAAACAAAGACAAAGAGCAAATTACAGAATCATAAGGTATTAAAAAAAACATTCATCAACATTCAAAACATCTACAGCCAGATGTGCCTGTTTCCTGTGACTGTGGAGTTCTACATTTGAGATTTGTTTTGAAGGGTGGGCTGTCCATCACTTCAATCCAGGCAGATGTGTGCATGTATATAATGTGTGTTTATGTATATATATATATATATGGTGTAATACTGTGTAAGGGAGAGAGAGGAACATGATTCCCAGTGGAGGAAGTGGAGTCCAGCTGATGTGATTGTGACTGCCTGTCATTAACCGCTAACAGGAGAGGAGAGGAGCTAATGGAGCTCTCAACAACTAATGGACACATAACCATCGATTATTTATTTATTTATCAAACCCATTTGTTTTCCTCTGGTGGTGCATCCAAGCCCATAGCATATACAGTGCCTGGCTCACACAGTAAACAACTTGTTTTTACACAAAGTGAAGGCAGGGTTTCTAATGGATGGAGGTTGTATGGCGTTTTATTGCTGTGGAGATGGTGCAAATCTTGTTCTCGAAGTTCTGCGATCCTCTTCATTGGAAACTTCTCTTGTTATTATTTATTTACCTATAGTCTGTAAGGGCTATGACAGGCTGTGTGGTTGCTGTTATACATACAATAGGAACCTAGTAGAATAGAAACCAGTAGATATGTAACTCCTTAGAGATACATTGTCGTTATTTAAGAAAAGATTGGTTTTAAAATGGGTAGGAACATAATTTAGGAACGGCAACCTGATGTGTATTAGTGTGGCGCCAAAGTTCAGTGTTGGACTGGGCTGTCTGTCCATCTCACTACATCCTGTCTGTTGACATCTACATGTTTGTGTTTCTGTTAAGTCATCATCCAAACAACAGCAAGAGCACTTTTGATAGTGGATCAATATAAAGTTTTTAACCTCGTCTCACAGAGGAGAGCCTGTTTTACTCTTGTCTTATCTTATACTGCGGCTGGGCAATATATTAATAATATATCTATATCGTGATATGAAACTAGATATCGTTTAAGATTTTGGATATTGTAATATGGCTTAAGTGTTGTCTTTTCCTGGTTGTAAAGGCTGTATTACAGTAAAGTGATGTCATTTTCTGAACTTTCCAAACTGTTCTAGCTGCTCTATTATTTGCCTTTACCCACTTAGTCATTATATCCACATTACTGATTATTTATCAAAAATCTCAGAGTGTAAATATTTTGTTAAAGCACCGATAGTCAAACCTACAATATCGTCATAATATCGTTATCCAGGTATTTGGTAAAAAATATAGTGATATTTGATTTTCTCCATATTGTCTAGCCCTACATTTTATACTATAAATATATATTTGACATCACAATTTTGTTTTCTAATCATAGTTTCCCCTGCTTAAAAACATCCTATTAATGCAATTAAGGCTTATCTTTGCCTGTCTGTGTCTTTATATATCTCTTTCAAACATACGCAGTGTCAGAGATACGTTTAATATGCAGAGACAAGACAGAGAGACATTAATGAGGCGGGGCTTCACCATGGTGACGGCTGGGGTCGTGACCTAGAGGCCGGCACGCCTGGATGGCCTTTATAGGAGAGCTGGGCAATTAGAGTAGAACAAGTGTTGGAGCTGTGTGTGTGTGTGTGTGAGAGAGATAGATTCATCAGTTTTGTACGTGGGTGTGAATAGAGTCAGTATTGGTCTGTTTGTGTTTGTGGTATTTTATAGTTATTTTTGGAGGGAGTAGTAGGGAGGGCAGCAGTTTCTGTAAGAACGCGTTGTTTACATGAGGCTCCCTCTACATCGTGTTTTGTGTCTTCATGAAACAAGTATATTGCTGGGGATGATGACCTGTAAATGAGTGCAGCCAACTGAAACTGGGCCATACTGGCCAGTTCAGGCTGCATGTGCCTTCACTCTCACATGATAGTCATTCTTTGGAAGGGTCAAAAGTTAAAAAAAAAAACCTGTCATTTAGAAGTGCCACTGTGATTCCCAAGGGTGGAGAAACTTCTGGTACCGTTGTTTGTGTTCTTTAATTTATGTCTTTTCTTTTTCGGCTTATATTGTAGGCCTTTTATCTACAGCTGGGCCAACATGCCCAATGTGTTGAAAGGTTTGCAGTCTCAATCCTTACATTTGTGGATTTAAAAATACGACATTTATAACCAGATTAATCATGTTTCATCAGCTGTGGCATCATCAGGATTTTCATTTGCCATTATCTGGAAGCACAATATCTAACATTTTAGGTCACTTTTGAAATTAAACACAACATTAATGTTCATTTTTTTCTTTGTTTATTTTTCCTCACCTCTCTTCTAGGCTGTTCCTCCAAGTCCTTCAAGCTGTACTCCCCCAAGGAGCCCCCCAACGGCAGCACTTTTCCCCCTTTCCACCCCGGCACCATGCTGGACAGAGACGTGGGGTGAGTTTTATGTCCGTGTTTCCTGTGTGTGTTTTGTGTATCTGCTCTGGGTCAGGAGTTCAGTCTTCCAGCCTTTAAACATCTTCGACAGGTGCTTGTATTATTGCATGCCGTGTTTACATAGCCTTGCAAATATCATGAGTTTAATTTCCTCAACAATATGCTAGTCTGGAAAGCATCCACTGGTAATTGGTTCAGCTTGGCAGCTGGTAGTCTGGCCAATCGGCAAACTGTAGAAAGTAGTTTAGATGCTGGCGACAACAAGCAGCGCTTTATTGTGAATTTGAATTTCAGTCACTGCTGGTGGTATTTATTCAGGAGGTTCACAAACCTCCTGATCAAACACTCGAGAAGTTTCAGCAAAGCTGGTTTCGGTGGATAGTTTGGTTCAGATTTGATGTTTCCAGGAACTTGTTTTACCAGTTAGAAACTAGGGATGGGAATCACCAGAGGACCCATGATACGATATTATAAAGATACTTAAAGGCACGGTTGGTATTGATGGCTGTCCAATTATTTAATTTAGCCTGAACGTAATGACGGGCTACCTGTCTTCCTGTGTGCACCCCGCCCGGTGCACTCATTGCATGTCACTTGAGTCTTCCACACACTGCTGAGTACTAACAATAGCCATGTTTGCTGTTGACGTTCATTATGATATGTGTACATTCATAATGATAATAGTGGGGGAGTGGCTTTGGAGGTAGGCCTGAAGCGAAGAACTGTCAATGTTCCCCGACTTGGCGACTTTCTCGCTGGATTTAGTAACTTTTGGACTTAGTGCTGCGAGATACGTTCATTGGAATAGAGTTGGTAACACTGGGCTTGTTTTTTCGGCTGGATCATTTTTAAAAATCTAGTGTACTCTTGCTAGTTTCTCAAAATCACCCACCCTGCCTTTAAGCCACAATACAATCTTATTGCGATTGAAACATTTTGCAATACGCTGAGTATTCCGATAGATATATTGCGATTTATTACCTTTTTTCAACTGCAAATCATGCAGTTTGTCAACATCTGTTTTATCTAATAATGTGCAGTTTCAATCGTTTTTTTGAGCGTTGTTTAGCATTCTTCCCGACAAGCTAATGACGTGGTTGGTACCAATCGATTCCAATTTGGTACCAGTATCTTCACTCTAGTTTTAAGACTGAGCCCGCTACAACCTCTGAAAGACAGAATAGTGGCCGGATTGTTAAGCGCTTCATAGTTGATATAATAAAACATTGATACTTGACGTCCGTATATCGATACAATATTGCCACGCAAATTATTGTGATACTATGCTGTATTGATTCCCCCCCCCCCACACCTATTAGAAACCTGAGTTTAAATCCAGGTATAGCCCAAGTAGTGTTGTGTTTGTCCAGTCAGGTGCACCGACTGGACAGCCATACTCTACCCTGGAACAGGTGCTTAATATAATTTTAATGTATAGCATACAGAATACAGCACATGCTGGTAGAATACCTTCCCTAGGGGACACTCCTGGATGCAAGAAGGGTTGATATTTTAGCAAAAGAGGGCACAATCTCAGGTCATATGGTTAAAGGTTGATCCAGTTGCCCATCTGTTTTAGTGTAATGTCATTTTAGCAACCCATTATCCAGGCAAATACCTGTTGAATTACGACTAGAGTGGAAATTGTGAACCAGCTGTGTGAGACTAATGTTTAATGCTAAAATTAATTTGTCTTGACTTGTGTGGCTCGGTAAGGTTAGAGGGTATACCTCTGCAGGATTGTGCGCTATGCATAAAAGCTCGTCTTGCAGTAAGCAAATCAGCATCATCATGTGTGTGTATCTGAGAAGTGTTATTATTTACTGTCTCCTTGTATCATCCAATTTGTGCCATGTTTGGCTTGCGTCCCAGAATCGTAAAGACAGACGAGCTCCCGGATGAGGACATATTAGCACTATAGCCGAATGTAATAATCTCTCTGTCTCTCGTTTCTCCAGTCCCACCCCGATGTATCCTCCCACATACCTGGAGCCCGGAATAGGGTAAGACTGCATTGTTTCCCATTATCTCCAGCTGGTGTGAAAACGGCAATAATAACACAAGTAAAGATAAGGCTGTGGGAAGTTGTGCTCTTATCTCACTTTTAAAAGAGATTTTGTATTTAGGGTGTGACAAGGCTAAACTAGGTAATGAAACAGCACTAAAAGTATGGAAGCTGTGAGAGCTTGCTGTAATCAGGATCTTTAATAATACCACAGTCTAACTGTTCTCGACCCGTCCTACTTGTTTCCCCCTCTTTCTGTCTTTCCATGATGAACCAGGAGGCACACACCATATGGCAACCAGACAGACTACAGAATATTTGAACTCAACAAACGGCTACAGAACTGGACAGAGGTTCGTAGGCACACGCACACACACGCTCAGTTACAATCCAGTTATTGTGTTGGTCACTGATTATTCTTCTCCTCTACACCCTGTAGGAGTGTGATAACCTGTGGTGGGATGCATTTACTACAGAGTTCTTTGAGGACGATGCCATGTTGACCATTACTTTCTGTCTGGAGGACGGACCCAAACGTTACAGTAAGAAACAAAGCCACTGGAACATGTTAGGCGTCTCCCATTTCCCAGTTTGTACGTCCTCAATTCCTTTCCTTGCGTCTTAATCCCTCCCAGGGAGGGATGCGAGTAGTGGAGGCGAGGACAGAGGAGTCGAGGCAACGGGCGTTTAACAAATGAGACGTCGTTGCCTCGAAGCCGTCGTTTTAAAGCGACATCAATTAATTCTACAATTTCATTTAGCAGACGCTTTTGTCCAAAGTGACGTACATCTGAGAGTTCATACAAAACAAGGAAGGATCTAGATAGGAGGAAAAAACGTGCGTAAGTGCCAACAACAGCTTCAAGTCCGATCGGACACAGGTGCCGACAGGCAGTGCACAGAGGCAATGCACAGGGTGTATAATAAGTATGACATGTGGCACAGCTGTATCAGCTGTCTATTGTTTTGTTACACTGCTATATGTTATGATCTCTGTCAGATGAGCAGAACAGTGTTCAGGACAACTTATAGGCTATATACACTATTACTAATATAATTCACAACGTGACATAATGCGACAAAAACGAACAGATTTCGGATGTTGTTTTTTTAACACACACATTACAGCCATTATATATTTTATTGTGTGAAGCACTACAGATGTTTGTGTGAAAAGTACTATACTATTATAATAAATAGTGACTCGAGGAACGAGGAGACGAGGAGGCGCAAAATCGGGAAATAAGAAACGACTATTGTATTGCTATTGTAACTTGCCAATTCCTTCCTGCCTCATGCTCCTTGTGTTTTCTCTCCTCCTCTGAAGCAATTGGCCGGACGTTGATTCCAAGGTACTTCCGGAGTATATTCGAGGGCGGTGCCACTGAGCTCTACTATGTGCTGAAACATCCCAAGGAGTCCTTCCACAATAACTTTGTCTCCCTCGACTGTGATCAGTGCACCATGGTCACCCAGAATGGAAAGCCCATGTTCACACAGGTGTGTGTTAGCGTCTCTAGCTATTATCGTGTCTGCAGTAAAAAAAACTTTGAAAAAATCACCTGCAAATTTAAGAAATAGGAACTTTTTATCTGGTGCTTGATGTACACAATATGACAAAAACAATGAACAATTTTGAAACAAATTGTGTGCAAAAAAAGGTTTTAAAAGGCCAATTTAAGTTGACTCTAAATGGTTGTTAACTTTCCCCCCCTACCATATGGTTACATACATCCTTGAAGAGTCATTGTGGAGTAAAGCCGAAGTCTAAGCCAGAAGCCAGATATCGTTGCTGTATAGATATGTTGCAGGTGTTTTCTTCTGGGAGAGTAAAACATGTTAGAAAAAGCGGGATATCTATAATTTATTACCAGTTTGTTATTTGTCCAGTAACCTGGAGCACTTTTATTTTGTGATTTGTTTGAGTGAAAGTGAGAAGGTCCTGTAACTTGGTGAAGTTTTGTTAATTAATAGTCAATGTTTTCTTATGAACATACAATTTAATTTCAATTCTCCGTGAAAGATAAGTCAGAAAAATGTTTGTGTATGCTGTCAATTATAGTGCTAAGAAAGAAAGAAAATTGGAATCTGCTTAAATTGGAATCAGACTTTTTTAAATCTTTTGTAATCGGCCAAGAAAATTGCAATCGGTGCGTCTCTAGCTTTTACCCGAGTTAGTACTGTATACTGACCTGAGTCCTCTGAACTGCTGCAGGTGTGTGTAGAAGGGCGCTTGTACCTGGAGTTCATGTTTGACGACATGATGAGGATAAAGACGTGGCACTTCAGCATCAGACAACACCGTGAACTCATCCCCCGCAGTATACTGGCCATGCATGTGAGTAGATACAGATACAGCTTAGATGTAGTTCACTGATGTATATAATGAGTGTCAGCTTTGTAATGTGTCTACTATTGATTCCTCAGGCCCAGGACCCACAGATGCTGGACCAGCTGTCCAAAAACATAACAAGATGTGGCCTGTCGAACTCCACCCTTAACTACCTCCGAGTACGTGAAGCACACACACACAACATTTCACCTTTTAGAGTGACGCTGGTCTTTAATGCTTTTCTCTCCGTCGTGTCTCGATTATGGTCCAGTCATGATGTAACAGGAGCTTTTAAGAAAACAAAAACCTAGCCACTTGCAGGCTTCCAATAAAGCTGCAAATGATAATTGCAACATAAATGTGACAAAATATGTTGGTCTGCTTTATCAATGTTTTTTCGTTGAGGCAAGTGAAGCTACTATGTAGAGAGTTTTTGACCAACGGTGGCGCTGTAGAGCAGTGTTTTGATGATTGTGGTCTCTTGTGTACAGTTGCCCCCTCTTAGATGATTAGTCGACTGATCGGCCGTTTTGGTCTTGGCTGATTAAGAATTCTCGATGGAAGTCGATGGGTCTTTTTTTTTAATGCTGTTTTCATGCTGAGTGACTTATTTCCAAGAAACTTATGAGCACATCTCTGGTAAACACAATATTTAAAGTGGTGCTTTTGTGTGATTCTTTGTGGAGAAACTCAGTTTTACAGATCTGTCGATTAAATCAGTTAATCGATTCGTCAAAAAAATTGTATGAGTGTTATGCCTAGTTCACACTACACAACTTGAGCCGTGATTTTCAGCTGCCGACAAAAGCCCCAGATCAGAGGCAAATCGGCGTTGGCTCGCTGCTTGCACATCGGCGCTTGAACTTCATGCGTGAACCGTCCAAAGACTCGAGACGATGCAACATTCTAGATATCTAGCATGCTAAATATCTGGACCTGTTGGGGACTCGAGCTCCAGCCAATGAGAGCGTGAAACACGGGTTGAGGGGAAACCTGACGGAGGAGGGGTCGCCTCTAACAACAGGAACTTACTGTATGCGTTGCATTTGCAACACGGAGCAAAGTTGTTGTTGCACCTAGAGGAGTAAATAGTAAAAAGAGTGTGGAAATTGGTTGTTTTGTGAACACGTGCCAACACCAACATCAGCGATGTGTCTTGTGTATGGTATCACGTCATTCGCCGTGTATTTCTCACGTGTGTTTACGTGATAAAACGTAGGGGATTCCTCCTGGTGAAAGATCGTGTAGTGTGACCCCCTGTCTCCGGTCAGTCATGTAGTGTGAAAACCACAACGACTTAAAGACTCCCGATTACAAGACAGCAAGTTGACTAGTGTGAACTGTACAGAGATCTGACGACTTTGAAAGTTGTGTAGTGTGAACTTGGCTTTAGTCAAGGACAGCCCTGGTTGGGTGTATCTTGTGTTCTACCAGCATAAACAGAAGGCTGCACATGTTAGACTGGAACTACAGGTTCAGTGTTCTTGTTCACAGATGCTGCATAAGTCACAACCTCATGTTGGTTAATGTAAAATTACATGTCATTAATGAAATTGGTCTCACTTGAGTTGTGTTTATATGTTTGCTTTCAGTATTTTCTGACCAGGGTTTCCGATCTGAGAATTTCATGTCCAAAGATAAAGTTGTTTACGCTGAACACCAGCTGATAATGATGGTGCTCGATCTATCGGAGCATCTCTATCGGGCTTAAACACTGCGTTATCTCTAAACTGTTGCATCTCTTTCTGTCCCCTCCTCCAGCTGTGTGTGATTCTGGAGCCCATGCAGGAGCTGATGTCCAGACACAAGACATACAGCCTCAGCCCCAGAGACTGCCT
>CAKALG010039927.1:0-11755 GCA_916700815.1 Helicolenus hilgendorfi
AACATGGCAATAACACTGCTGGTTTGAAAAATAACCAGCCTACTAGCCGTAGCCCGTTAGCCTACCAGAAAAGTCACTGATCGCTATGTTCATCTTCCTCCTGCGCACTGAAACCATTGAAGTCGTCTTCTTCAGTGTCGGAGTTGAACAGCCTCAGAATGACTTCATCACACACTTTCTCAGTCTCTCTGTCGTTGTCGCTCTCAGTGTCACTTTCGTCTCGAGGTGAATTTGTGCTGTCCAAAACGAGCAGTGCTTTTTAGCTGGGCCGTTAGCCCGTAAAACTCTATAGATTAGCCGCATCATTGTATAAACCGCAGGGTTCAAAGCGTGTGAAAAAAGTAACGGCTTATAGTCCGGAATTTACGGTATATGTGTGTGTATGGTGGAAGGTGTTAATGTACAGACACAGAGCTTTCTATAATTATTGCTGACTCCTAATTATTTCTTTTTCAGATTGCAGCCTTGCAGGAGGCCTACGATGGCCTGTGCGTCAAGAGGGAGACCACTGCAGTGCCTTACTTCCTAATGAAGTACACCGAGGACACTGTTCAGATGGCTCCACTGTGGGACTGGGACACGTTCTTCACTGATACTAAGAAGGTACTACTTTAGTTGATTTTGTGTTTAAAAAAATATGTTTGAAAGCAACAGAGGACAATTATTTTCTGTGAGATTCCAATAAAATGCATGGAGGGAAGTTTTTTTGTCCAACTTTTCAAATACCCAGAGTACTGTGCAGTACTTTTTGTGGCTCATCTCTAGTAATCAGATTAGATTCTATTGTATTAAAGTCACCCTCCCACTCACAAACACACGCGCACACTCTCACACTTTAGTAATGTAAACACGCCTTGTTTGGTTTTTCTAGGTTACTGTGGGCGTCTATGATCCGTGCACTCTGTCTCAACATCCGGGCTGGCCTC
This sequence comes from Helicolenus hilgendorfi, assembly GCA_916700815.1. NCBI lineage: Eukaryota > Metazoa > Chordata > Actinopteri > Perciformes > Sebastidae > Helicolenus > Helicolenus hilgendorfi. The sequence continues at coordinate 927 of CAKALG010039927.1, forward strand.
TGAGAAATCTGCTGGTCCTCTTAGCTAACCGATGGTAAGTGTGCATGAGCGTGTGTGTGTGTGTGTGTGTGTCACTCATTGTAGTTTAGTTCCTTAAAACACATGTTGTCTTTGTGAGTTTCACTATGAATGTTTTTCAGCTCACACTGATGACTTTATTTAGGCACAAAGCCACAACGCCAAAGAAAGGAAACCTCTGCTTAACTAATTTCCTGACTCTGAAGTGTCGGGAGCCGGTTCGTAAGCACCGCTGTGATTAAAGATGCAGATCTAAAGTTGACGCCGTTGCTTGGATAGCTTTGCATCATTACAAAAAAAAATCTAAAATCAAAGATTTTCATTCACATTTAGAGTGAAAAATAACCGTTTGGCTGTTTGCTTATAGCCACAGTGGTGTTGCACAAGTTCAGCGAGGATAAGATAAACTTGATGAATTGTTCCGAGATGGCACCGTTGGCTTGCACAACATGACTGCTGCCGTTAAGATTGCGCCACTTGTCAACAAAGCTGTTAATGTTCCTGATAAATAAGGTCCATTTTGTTGCTCACGTCACGGTGTTAAAATAAAAGTCAGACATTCTGCACAGTTTATTTTGTGATCTAGTCGTCCTTGTCTGGAGACATTTTAGTACGAGGACTTCATTGCTGGCTGCCAAGAATATTTCATCCACCTAAAGATTATCCCAAATACCTCAAAAATGGACGTTTTCCCAGAACATTACAGCACAGACGTGTCGTGTGAATGTATGTGAGTTATCAGGGTACCTCTTCAAAATGGATGGGTGTTATTATTTATGAATAGGACGATGCGGTCGCTCAATCTAAGTGAACTACAATGGATGGTTTGTTAACTCATGCCAGACCCATCTGTGACACATACAGCTGCTGCTGTCTGTGAACAACGTGGGCTTTCTTGTGTAAAAACACACACAATGCAATGTATGTGGGGCGTCCTGAAACTCCTGAAACTCCTTGTAAGCAAAGTTTTAGCTAGCCACTGAATGCTCTATTTCTCACCTACTGTATATTTTTTCAATGATAATGTTTTATGATACTTTAGGTGATGTAATGAATTTGAAAGTTTCTGTCCAAGCCACCAACGTATTTTAGGTTTGAAAAGCAGGAATCGGCTCTGTTCTTCTTTTGAAGGAGCAGGGAAATGGGAAGGAATTATATAAAACTCAGTATTAAATGTTAGTAAGTGACGAAAAACACACATGAGACTTCTTGTTTTGTGAATAAGAATAACAGATTTTACAGCATTATAATGTTACAGCGAGGGCTGCCTCCTCTCAGTCGACTAATCGGTTGTTTTGGTTTTATTCGACTAATCTTTTTTTAGTTGGTTAGTCGTTTTTCATGCTGAACTATTTATTTCCAAGAAACTTATGAGCACATCTCTGGTAAACACAAGATTCAAAGTGGTGCATTTGTGTGATCTGTCGATTAAATCAGCTAATCGATAAGTCGACAAAATCATATCGAGCGTTAGTTGACTAAGAATTTCTTTGGTGGAGGACAGCCTTGGGTTAAGCTCATGAGTCTTTACTGACGCAAGTTGTTGCAGAAATGATGGCGGTATGTGGAAGCTCGTATGAGCTTTGCAGAGAGATATTTTACTGGAATATTTACAGAGGAAATATTTCCGCACACTAGTGGGGAATTGATGCAAGTCGTTGGATTAAATGTGTAGTAATAAATCTAAGAATCAAGGTCTGAGCCCATTCAAATATTTACACAGAGTTAAAAAACATACTCTGCAGGTGTCACTCAGACATTTTAATCCCATGTCGGCTCGTATCTTTGCAATCAAGAGTTTGTCTTGTGCAACGTTGTCACAATCGCATACTGTAGCTTTAAGCTTACAAGTGGGAAACCACTTGAAAAGACTGAGGCAATATTAGGAAAGTGTAAAAGAAACAATACTGTTATATATATAATGATGGAAGAACTTGGCTATCGACAGTACCTATAAATAGTTTCTGATCGTAACAAACTTAGCCTCCTACTTACAGATATCATTTATTCTTAGAGAGTCCACATGTCATGTTACTATTGTAGCCAGTTCCTTGTCTTGTTGCAGATTATGGGATGTTTCCCTGGAATACATAACCATAAAGTCTTTATTTCAGCCACCGTGTCCAGTCTGACCATACCAGAGTTTTTGCATGTTCTTACCATTTATGACACCAATCACTAATAATAACTAATATTATTAACAAATTAAATATTATTAACTGCAGAGCTTTATAGTTATTAATCACCTGTTTTCCTTAGGGCTGCACAATTAATCTAAATTTTATCTAAATCGCAATATGGCCTACTGCAATTTTCATATTTGCAGGAGGCGCAGTATTTTGTTAAAGGTGAAATATGTGTCAAAATACCATTAAGATTAAATATTGTCATGCTGCAGAGATGTCCTGGCCTGTACACATCATATTCTACAGACTCTACAGATGCCCACAAAAATCAAAACATAATCATTTGATTAAGTTTTGTAATGAAAATGAGAATAAAGATGTAAAATCTAGCTTTATTTTTTTAAAATCCTACAACCCGTAGTTTTTCTACATTCCAGTTAGACATTGTTTATTTCCATCAGGTTTATTAGTTGACCATAATATCTTAAAGAAGTGTGTTTTATGTGCTTTACAGAGTGATGAAACAATTGAACAGTTTAAACATTCACACTGACAGACAACACATATAAATATGCACACCACGGCTAAGGGGCCAACAGTGAAGCACCGGCTAAACTAAACACATTGGTCTTTAATGTATTCATTGAAAAATAGATAAATAGTGCAGGTGGCTGTGCTGTGCTTTTTTACAGCATAAAAAATGAATGTTGTATTGCCAGATTTTGAATGATTGGTTGTTCTGCAAAGTCATAGTTGTACGTTAATGAAGCTGGAAGTGCAGATTGATTAACTGCAGAACAGAAACATGATCCTAACGAAGATAACAGCAGACATGATGATGGATTGCCGATGTTAAACAAGGACAAACCACTACCAATCTTTTCAAAATGATCATAATAATGTCTTATAATGAATAAAACCATCGTTACATGACATTACTGTATTGCATCATTATCCGAACGTCAGCTGTGTTTTTGTTCTGCACGTTTCACTTCTGCATTTACAGACAGTTCAGTTTGGAAGTATTCACCTCTGAGTTCAGGTCCACAATCAGTCTGTTGTTTTTTTGCCACACTCTTCCCCAGAGAGCGCAGCTTTTCCTGGCACTCGTCTCGCTATTTCAGGAAATTCTTTTATTGCATAATTATTTAAACAAGGAACTCCCCTCGGGGCCGTTTCAGCAACATTATCCTGTGATACCGCGAGGCTTATCAGCAGCAAATACCTTAAGACAGTTCGCGCTCTGTAGTCAGAGGCAGTTTTTATCCAACACAAACCTCATCAATCTTGTGCTTGACTACACTCTGAGTGTTAAACATAAACTGTTGATGCTGGCGGAGATTGGGCGAAGATAGAATTACAATGTAGCCGCGATGTCTCGCTTATCCAGTCGTTTCACTGGACTTCGGTTGTGTAATGATGTGACTGCGGTTTTTAAGTACCATATTAGGGAAGCGTGTTGATCGTATCGTTGTGAGAGATCATTTATTTAGTGTTGTTTCTTGTATTAGAGAAGGAGAGAAAGCGTGTTAAATTGTATTTGAGATATTAAAACTGAGATTTAGCGTGTAATCTGTGCATGACGTGTGTGTTATCTTCATTGTTTGACTTGTGCATCTCCTTTTATTTGTGTGTTTCAGGGGCTCTAAGCTGGGCACGGTGGAGGTGCTGTGTTTCAGGGACAGAACTCTGCAGGGAAGCCGCTCCATTCAACACAGCGTCATCTTCCAGATAAAACTACCTGAGCTTCCCCTCAACTCAGGTCACTCCCTTTTCCTTTATGCGTTTTCTGTGTGTGGTTGTATCTGTGTACGTGACAATGTATGTGTGTTGGTATTCCCATGTGTGTCTGAACCATCAGTCTTTCGCTCTCTTCCCACCGAGACTTTCTGCCTCCTTTTCAAGCCACACTAATCTCACACAGCTCCTCCATTATTCCTTTATCTGCTGAATAAGGGATGAAAGTCATTTAAATGGTAATAGCAGGGACGGGACACGGGGTGAAGGTTTTTTGTTGAGTTCAGGCGGAGGTGTCTCTTTGTTTACCTCGGTTTACTTCTTCAGCACTTCGTGGCTTTTAATTATGTCCCACAGGATGTATTCATGCAATAAAAATTGATTCTGCTATTCTGTTTAGTTTTGCACGGACAAATTTGGTATTGTTTTGAAATGGATTAATCAACTTTTCAGATACGCCAGGCTCAGTTCTTGCCACAACACAAAAAGTGTTTTACTCTTCAGGCAAGGTGAAGTAAACTTCACGATAATTGACATATCTCAGCCAAGGATCAATATTAAACTGTGTTTAACCCACGCAGTCTATTTCATTTGTCCACATCCAGACAACCTTCACTGTTTTTTTATTTTTTTTGCTCCGCATTACACAGCGACATTTGTGCTTCTAGCAGCCAAAGCTGAGGAGTAAAGAATAAAACATGTGAAGCAGCGTCCAATGTAGGATCAGAGCTGTTTGAGAAAGAGAGGGCCGAGTGGACAAGAAAACAAGTGTTACATTTCATGGTGTTAATTTGAGCAAATACATTTTAATACGCTCTGTACTAAAATACAGAAGTTGGCCTTTTTATTAGTTTATTATATCGTGGACAATCCCAATTAATTGACTGTAGCAATACAGTAAAAAGGGCAGCTTTAGCCAACATGGCTAATATCCAGCTGTAGTCCCCGGCCCGATGACAATAGGCACCCTAAAAGAACAATACATTACAGCTCATTGATTAAAACGAAAAAGTTAAGACGGACAAGAAACAAGATAGATCAATAAAGATAAAAGAGAACAGTAAAACATTAGTACAATCATGGAGAGACAGCACATATAATGAAAACATACAATCAAACATCAGTACAAACACATTCAGGGATGCAGACAGACAGCACATATAGACAGGGAGCACCCATGATCATGACGGAAATAACACAAAGCCATATGTTAGTGTATGCAGGTGTAAGTGTCGGCAAACCATGTTTTTAACTTGGATGTAAAAGTGGAGTATGTGTGTATGTCTTTACTGACTAACACTGTGCTCCTCTCTGAATCACCGGTTCTGGCCACAATAATCTGTAAAATCTCTTTTAATTTTTTCATCTTCATCTCATCTGATCATTCCAATACACAAGTATTTTCACAAAAACATGGCCATCTGGTAAGAAGCTAAGTGGTGAGTGAGAGTGGTGTGAAAATGGTTGATGGTTCATGTACGTATCATAACAACAGCTTGGATATCCGCCGTCCCGAGAGTGTTTTGGTTTCCCTTTTTGAATGGATAATACAGACTACCGTTACTTGCTGGTATGGAGAGAGTCATTTCCTCTCACGCAGGTGCAGAACATTTGTGGTAGTTGGACGTTTTTGGGCAAGACACAGGCGACGTGATGCGACGCAACCTTTGTCGCTGCTAGTTCTCTGACTTATTGCCATGATTTCTATTAATAAGACGTTTGGTGGAATCAGGAATTCTTGTGAACAAATGAACAGAACTCTTAATCGGTATCTTTAGTTAATACATCTGGGAAGATGTAGTAGTAAAGAGAGAGAGAGGGTGGGCAATGGTTGGTGGTCAAAACACATTTTTCTCATCCATTTTCTACTGTTTGACGTGCTGTCAACACTTTTCACTTCTCGAGAAAGTAGCTACAAAAAAAACTGTTGACAATGAAGTCTGAGTATAATTCAAAATAACTAGGACATTGTCCCTGAAAACACACATAGCTGTCACATTTTCTAAACGTGTGTTCAGTGCTGTTAATATTGTGGAATTCCATTTACCGCCATTGTGTTGGGAATGAAGGCCGAAATGTCAGAGATGGACTTTTCAAAACTTGAGCAGAAAAAAAAAACATCTCTCACTTTGTAGTAGTAGCATTTTATGCATTATTTTACACTATAAATGTGTTTTTTTTCACAGCATGTCCTAAGAGTGTAGGTTGGGAGAAGAACCCTAAGGGTGCCATGGGACCCAGGATGGTCAACCTCAGCGAATGCATGGACCCTAAAAGGTAAGAAACACAATACAGATGTGTTTAGGTATAACTGGTCTACAGCCCAAAACGCATTTTAACAATTAATAAATATAAAAAAGGAAATTATTAAACTGTATTGGACAAAGTAGATAATCTACGGCAAAGTCTTAAAGGTCCCATATTATTAAAAAGTGAGATTTTCATGTTTTTTTATTATAAAGCAGGCTTAAGTCCTATATAAATACTGTGAAAGTATCAAAACACTCAATCCACAGGGAAATACACACAGCCCGTATTCAGAAACTCTGAGTTTGAAACAAGCTATCAGGATTTCTGTCCATTCGTGATGTCACAAATATACAATATTTAGACCCTTGACACAATTTTAAACGTAAACATTCTAAATGTGTCCCAGTTTATTCCTGGTTGCAATTCTGTTGCAATTCCGTCAAAATACGCTAAAACGGAGCGTTTAAGACAGAGAGTGAATACAGGCATATTCAGGCCGACGGTGTGAGGAAAATAGAGTTGTTTTTTTTAACATTACAGCATGTAAACATGTTCTAGTAGAAACACAAAATATAAACCTGAACATGAAAATGAGCACGATATGGGACCTTTAACCTTTTAAGCTTCATGTTAACGGGCTGGTTTGGGTTCTCATACAGATGTTCCACTATACCTCCATAATGGAGACTAATGTAATTTGTCTTACTGCACTCATCTATACTGTGTCAACTGTTGCTGTAAAACAAATTGTTACCCTAAGTTTAGCCCTTTGTGAACAACCGGGTCTTGAGTTGTCTCCGTCGACTGTCTGCAGACTTGCGGAGTCATCAGTGGACCTGAACCTGAAGCTCATGAGATGGAGGCTGGTTCCCTCCCTGGACCTGGACAAGGTGGTCTCCACAAAGTGTCTCTTACTGGGAGCTGGGACGCTGGGCTGCAATGTAGCCAGGACTCTCATGGTAAGGGTGGAAGGGTTTCACACTGTGTTTTTTAGGGCTTAGCAAATAGTGTAAAATTGGACATAACCAAAAAGGTTTTAAGAGTGTTATATATATCTTTGCTTTAAATCTCTGTTCATGTAGCGTCATAAATTGTTACAGAAGATTAGTGTTTTAAAAAAAATAAAATAAAAAGTGATATTAACACTAGAGAAATATTCTGTTCTCCACGATGCTCGTCCAGCGTCTCACAACATGACACAACTTTCTATTTAAATAAATAGCTACCTCTGAGTGACACATTCTATAAAACTGAACATACAAAGTGTCCTGATTCAGGTGAGAGCTCAACTTGTTGGTGCAAACCTAAAGATAAGATCATCTATGGATTTAGTTCAATCAACTGTTGCTATATGGTTGCTCTATCTTAGGGGACAGACTCCACTATCAAAAATATAAATGGTAAGACAATGAAAACGTGTTGCTTCCCAACTGCTGCAGTCTGTGACGTTGAAGAAAAAACATATCTCAACAGATATCTGATTGTTAAACTGGTTAAATTGTCATATTATTGCACTTATGTGTGCCTCTGACATTCACAGAGAGCAATCAGTAACTGCTAAGTCAAGATTTTGACGAACTGTTTAATGTCTTGGCAAATAAAATCTGATTATCAGTGATCGGCTACCAGCTGTTGACAGAGTAATAAACATGTTCCACAGGCTCTGCAAAACGTGTAGCCGATCAACATCATTGATTATCTGTTCTGAGGATGTAAGCAGCACCGAAAGCCTCCAACCACATCGATCTGCAGTCCAACCACTAATGATTTATCATAAGCTCGTCTTCTCCCCGCCCGACTTTCACTGGCTGAACTAGGAACAAAGATTAACTATTAAACTTCCAGAGCAGAAACAAAAACGTGTGTCTCCTCTAGTGTTTGTTAAAATGCAATGCTCTCCATTTAACCTTGATTTCTGTGGTAACCCGTAATTATTAACTTGCCGACACACTTTGTTTTCTCATGGCATGAATATTTGTTTGGCTTCATAACCGCATAATTCAGGATCCCATGATTTTATCCACAGATTTCCCATGGAGTTTATCCAATAACACGAGGAATAACATAATGCTGATTCACATAAGAACCTACTCTGTGTTTACTGTAAGTCTGTTCCCCCAGCATCAAATGAACGTTCAGTGACCACATCCAAAAGGCTGGTACCCTGTAGGGGTTTCAAATAGTTTTCATTCACCACAACCTGCTAGTTATTTTCTTTTTTTAAAAACTACTTCAGTCCTTCAGCTTCACTGTAGTTTGTTCAAATCTCCTCATGACCGCTTCACACCATCTTTAGACGTGGACAAACATCCATTTTATGTGGCTAAGCTAGTATAATGCAAAACTAGGGCTGCACAATTAATCAAAATTGGTATTAAAATCGCAAAATGGCCTACTCCAATTTTCAAATCACAGCATTTGTTAAAATCACCATATTTATTAAAGGCGAAATATGTGTCCAAATACCATTTTTCAATTGCAGAGCTTCATAGTAATTAAGCATGTGTTTTCCTTAGGGCTGCAAAATTACTCTTAATCTTTATTGAAATCGCAAAAATGGCCCGCCGCAATTTTCATATAGCAGGAGGCGCAATATTTGTTAAAGGTGAAATGTGTCAAAATACCATTTTAAATTACATATTGTTGTGCTGCAGAGATGTCCTGACACACATCATATTCTACAGACTTCATACCATAATCATTTTGATATGCTTTTCAATGAAAATGAGAATAATAGTGTATCATTCCCTCTAATATCGCTCATCATATCGCAATTGCTATATCAGTCAAAATAATGGCAATTAGATCTTTTTTCAAAATTGTTCAGCCCTATGCAAAACCTAGAAAATACACTGTTTTGTCCTTTTTGAAGTAAACTGAACTTTGACTGCATCAGAGCGCTGTCAGTGAATTGCCGTCTGCAGTTATAATGTTCTTTCTGATGCACGTCTATGCTTCTTTTTGTGCTCGTCCTTCACCGTTCTGACATGAAAATAAGATAATTGATAGTGTGGGTGTTAGCTGAGAGTGGCAATAATGAGAAACAGCTAGAATAACTTAATGTTGTGCTATTTGCACACTGATGCGTCCATTATTTCCAAATGAAAGTGAATATTAATGTTGAAATACACACCGGATACACGACCTCCCACTCGCTGTCACGGATGCTGTTTACAAAGTGCTGCTTCAGGACAATGTTCTTGTTAATGAATTGAAGTTTTTCAAAACAATTTGATTAAAGATAAAAATCTGAATAATGTTTGTCCTCTGTTCTCCAGGGATGGGGAGTGAGACACATCACGTTTGTAGACAACGCGAAGATCTCCTACTCCAATCCAGTCCGGCAGCCGCTCTATGAGTTTGAAGACTGTCTCGGAGGAGGGAAGTCCAAAGCTATCGCCGCCGTTGATCGACTCACCAAAATCTTTCCTGGCGTGGTGAGTACTTAAAGTCACACAATAATGCCCAAACTGTGGTGTATGATCTCGCTTTATGTGAGTATCTCTCAGGTATCATCCAGGAATCTGTTTTTAATTTTCATTCCTAAAGTAAACAAGTGGTTCTGTTGATTTTTTTTTTTTTTTTTACAGCAGATTTCACAGCTGTACAACTGCAATGACATTACAATCTGAATGTTGTTTATGCCCGTAATTATATTCCAGTATAATCATATTCCTGTTTGATTGGTCGCGTCTGAGATGTGATGGCCAAACCATGCAGAAAATGAAGAGCTTGTGTTACTTGCATATTAATGCTGCCGGTTTCATTACTTTGTTAATTAATGAGTGGATTCTCTTGGGGGAGAAATTTCGTTCAATCACTAAAATGAAACAGCAGCCAAACACTCACAGCAGGGCTCTGTTTTGGAGCGAAATCTCTTATTAAGCTACTTGGAATGCATATTTATGATGTGAATCATGTCCGTTTCTTTGTGCTGATGCATGCTTAGTTCTGCAGGAAGATGTAGGCAGTTCATAAGATGATGATTCACTTTCATTTGGCTTGCCCTCAAATGTCATATAATGCTGGCATTCATGAGGTCATGAAACCTGTTTACTAAGTTGTTTCCTATTTGTGTGAAGTGGCATTCTTTTGTATGTGGATAACAGTGATTATGTCCTCTAGCTCAGCGGTTCCAAACCTTTTTGCGACCTCTTAAATTGAGCAGTTCGTGTACTCAATTACAATTTTTAGGCGCTTACACTACATTCTCTGATTCTTTACACGTCTGCTCCACTACGTTTAAATAGTGTTCTCTTATTCTACATTTAATTGACAGCTGTATTTACACGTCACTTTTAAAATGAAGATTTTACATGCGGCACATATAATCAGTTTATAGACTATGCTGCATTGTTATCGATTAAACTACCTGAATGAAGCAGTTAAAATTGGCTCCACCTTGGCTTACTACAACATTTAAAGGGACTATTTGTAACTTTCAGAAATGCTTCTTAACAGCGACACCTGTGGCCGTGAAATCAACGAAAGTCAGCGTCGGGCTCGCGCTTGCTCGCTCTAAATATACCTGAACGAGCATCGCTCAAAACAGTGAGGCGACACACGTCAGCTAAAAGCACAATATCACTCTATATTTCAGCTGCTTGGCAGTAATGTTAGCCAGACGAAGGTCTCTCCATGAACATGATTTAGATCTGATCCTAGTGTTGGCTTTTCCTGCCTCAGCGCAGGCTGATG